>JAQJVL010003452.1:0-60904 GCA_035578905.1 Stictocephala bisonia
CGAAAACCCAACAGCTTTTTTTTTTTTTTTTTTTTTTTTTTACGTCTGAACAAATTAATACTATATTATATACGAATTAAAAATACATGTTATATAGTATAACATGTACTGGCTCGGTGTAAGCGAAGCGAGCTGTCACACACGTTCTTCTGCCGCTACTTACGTTACCCTCTCGGGTGTGGTCACTGTGCCGCAGTGGTATCGACTTCGTCTCACAAACGAAAGGTTCTCAGATCGATCCCGGCACCGACCACCAACACTTTTGCCACAGCATTAAATAAATACAATTAATTAAATAAATACGCCGTGACGTCGTCAGAAAAAAGAGCGTGAAAACGGCGTGACGTCACACCAAAACAACACTGACCTAGGACAAAGTCGCGGGGGGTCCACGTGCTCGTAGTAAACTTGACCTTCAAGGTCAATGATTATCAATGAAAGGTCAACGACCTTAGTAGTAAACAATAGTAAAGTTGACCTCTGGGGTCAACACGTGGTGATAAGGTCGGCAACCTTGCTGATAAGGTCGGGTACAAAGTCCAAGGTTGCGCCAGAACCGGCATACTACACTACTCTTAGTGACTAATATACAAATTCAAAGGGATAATGATGGATAAAAATCATATAACATGACGAAATATAACTCAACAAAGGGAAACATTGAGATTACTATAATAACTTATATAATATGTGTTAATTTCCACAGTTAACTTCTTATCGCAAAAAGTAAACAACAACAACAACACTAAGGAGACAATTTAATTGTAACAAGCAGTGAAATTTGTACGTATTTAATTTAAATTGTGACCTGATTGGAATATGACCTTTTAAAACTGTGTAGCAAATTTATAATTTTAAATTTTTAATAACATTTTCAGATTTTATTGGCAAAAGCTTATATTAAATAGAAAATGGTATTCATAAAATAAAAAAAACATAAAAAATAAAATAAATCAATACAATTGATTTTACAAAACCCTAAAATCTAAATGTATGGGGAAAAAGAAAACGGAATTTTACTTATAATAAATATAATTTAAATTGCTCGATAGCGTAGTTGTTTAAGACCCAGCTTTGTAGCCTAAAGTTTGTAAGTTCAACCCGAATCTCTGTCATAATAAATTTCGAAAGGGATCAGCTGCTAACCACCAGCTGTTCATTTGTCATTGGGCTTATTCATTATTGACACTTTTTAATGAATAGTCGGGCTTATTTAAAAAAAAAAAAAAAACTGCATTTACTCATTACACCCATTCGCCTACATCTTGACGCTCGTTGTCTTAAAATTAAATAAATAAAAATATAAAAATAAATGTTCAATATCCCGGCTGTAGCATTGTATAGAGACAACAAAAACTTATTTATACATCTCTATATATTTTTCTGACTAGGTGGAGATGCAAAGATTGTGTAAGATTGCTTGGTAATGCTTAGAACTGTACTGATTTCTCGTACATTACAGTGAAAATTGTAGAGGAATAAAAAAGGTTGAATTTAAATATCAAAGGATATTTTGTATGGTGCAAAACATGTATCAGCAGTTCCTTATAGGATTGTTTGTGTGCAAATATAAGTTTAAAGTATTTATGTCAGAATAAGTAACTTTAATGTATATATGTCTTGGCAGAGGGCCAAATTTACTAACAAATGACAGACATCCTGGTTATCATACTGAGTTTGATCATCTGTCCCAGAAAAGCAGAGAACAATCGTTAACGTTAAGAATTTTTATATGACATAATAATATTGTCCCAAATACTGACATAATTTTACTAAATGGCAATTTTAAATATTAATTTACTATAATGATTATTTGTATTTTAGTTTTATTAGATAAAGACTTATCAGGAAAACTATAAAAATATATTCTATACATGTAAATAAATATCACATATATTTTTGGAGCACGTTATAATATATTCACGTTTACCATTTTATCCATCTGAGAATTTTATACTTTCATGTCCCAACGTAGTTCTTGTAATACAAGAAGAAGAGCCATACTACGTTCAGTTCTACATCAGAGATATAACAAAAATCTTCAATAAATAGTTTATGGACAGTTTGAGGAATTCTCTTTCTGATAATGTTGAAATATCAATAACAGATGTTGTTGACCTTAGGACGGAGGTCAAGAGATTGTTCGTGATGATTGCGGTAGTATGGAGTTAGGAGGCTTTGTGTAAATGTGATCGAACTGTAAGCATTGTAGTTACATGTGTTTTAAGTTTAATTTAAAATAATAATATGACAACATTTGTTGATTTCATACATGTATATCATAGTCTAAAATTGTTTGATTTTATCATTATAAACTAACCTTTAATTACTGCCAATGCTCATCGTTTTTCACCCTAAAATCAGTGAAAAATTTGTTAAATTTTTTATTAGCCTGTATATTTCTCAGGTTCGTTGATAATAGGCGATATTTTGTTGTAAACAAGCCTCTTCAGTAACTGAAAGCAGACAATTTAAAGAGCTGTTGGGTGGTAGCTTTTGTCTCGCTCTGGTTCTTTACCCGGTTTCAAAACAGCTATAATTTTTATCTTTTAATAACTTTGGGCATACAGCCAATATCACAGTGACGGCTGTTAGAAGCAATCGTAACACACATAAAACAGTAGCTAAAGTAAGAATCAGGACTATAGTTCGGCCACTTTGATTGCGACCTAAGTAGAAAAACTGTGTGAGAGAGAGAAAGCTAGTACTGTCATAAAGGTTTTATTTATATGCAATACTTCATATGCAATTTTAAAAGGTGTGCTTTGCTAACTGTATAAGTTGTGAAAGATCGAGCAGAACGTAATATTTAATTTAAGTATGATTAAAATTTCAAATGTAATTTTACATGCAAAATTAACAATATACAAAATTATGCCTGTGTTATATCGACTTTATAATTCAAGCAGTTTTATTTACTTAACTCCAGTTAACTTTACCAACTGATTGTGTCCGTTCTTCCCCCTCCCAACATTTACCCTCACGCCAACTGGAGACGGAGTGGTGTAACACTTCCCCTCTGCTGCTGGAACCCCTACATATGCTAAATATACCACGAAGGTTGCTTTAACCCGGGCCAATTATAACATTGAACAGCAACTTGCTGGATCATTGTGGGGAGCCGACACAAAATTTGTGCGTTCTACAGCTTTGTCTCTGGTTTATTTCACTGCTGATAATTTTGCTCCCATGCAGCTTAACAGTACATATGTATGAGAGGTTGATATAGATCTGAATAGGCGATAATGGGGGTGCGGCCTCCTCACTGCAATCCCTCTACCAAAGGCTTCCAGTGCTGTGCAATATGGTTCCTCCTAATATGAGACGCAAATAGGTACCATCTCTGAGTTTAAAATCGATATAGGTAATCAAAAATTCCAATAAATATTAAAGTTTATTCGTGAATTCTTTCATTTATTAAATCATTGTCAAACACTCACATCAAAAGACTTCTCAGAGTGTTTTAAAAGATCATATCTATTCCAAATCTCACCATTCTCAAGATATCCCACATTATGTAGATATCAACATCTTTGACTAGCTTCCAGTTAGCATTAATATAAACGAGTTTTCGCCAAAAAAATAAGGTTGTTAATTTGGGATACGTTTGACGGTTGAAAGAAGTTTCCCTGATTCAGGTATTTGCTGAGAGATAAAAATTTAAAAATAAAGACACAATTATTGTATTTACTGTATATTTTATTTTACTTAGATCTTTGATATTACTTTAGTTTTTAATATTTTATAAATTTTGTAGTTAACCTATATTATACAATAATACTTTATTTATATAATTTTATTTTGATTGTTGGTTTTAGTGTTTTATTTTATTTCATTATATATACTTTTATTTATTAAGTGGAAGAGAGTATTAAATAGTAGTAAACTTATCACGTAAATAAAGCCTATTTCGTTGTGATTTATTTAAAATCATTACAAACAAGAAATTTATTTTTAATATATCAAAAGAAAATTATTCCGTTTCGTATTTTAAAACAAAGCGATCATAACTCCATGTGCCAGAGCCAATCCTTCCTAAAAACAACCCGTTCAAAGGCAATAACTGTACTCTATTATGGAGTTGGCAGTTCCATGTAAAGGATAATAAACACGATTAAATTAAATTTATACAGGAAATCATTGATATAAAAAGCTGTTGTTATTTTTGTAAGATACAATTTACTTTCACTGTTAATATAACATTCAACATAGTTTGTGTCAAATGTAAATTTATCGATTTCTCTTGCATTACAAAAATATTAATCAATCAAATATTTATTTGATTTATCGTAATTATTTTAGTATATTGCAAAATTAAAAATATGTATGTTAATAATTTACTGATCATATTATCGTGATATTTCTTGAACTCGTAAAATTCCAATTATTGTCCTTTGGACGGACTTATATCTTAACAAATATGTTATGAATATATATTGATGAAAAGTACAAATACATTTACTTTATAATTCATTGTAGATTCATATAGAGATGTATTTTAAGAGGCTTCTGAACACAAAACAGATATAGCAAAATAAAACAAAAATGGTTCCTGATGGATGAATTAGGTAGTATATAAATGAAAACATAATACCAATAAAGTGAAAGCAGTGACCTCATTAAATAAAAGTAAACGTGCACATAATAAATAAAAGATGAATGAAAACCTTTCACAACCCTTTAACATGTTGATATATTATTTAAGAAAACTCATATGACATTTATACAGAATTTATAATAAAATAAATCTGATAATTGAAACATATGTACAGGTATGAGCTATTTAAGTGAAATGTCGTATGCAGAAAAGAATATATATACCCAAGAAGAAAATATACCACTGTGTTGTCACAATCATTATTTCTCTCTTCTTTAATAAGATATTTTATCTACATATGGAAACATTTTTATTGCTTCTATATTTATAACATCGGAGTTTAAAATACATTTACTGTAAGAAAATCATCATAACAACAGTTATTACACCGTAGTTATGGTGTTATTGAACAGGTTTTGTATCTATACAATTTAGATATAACAAAGAGGTTGTCAAATTACTATAATTATTTCCATATTGTACATTTATTTAGTGTCAGGAAATTGTCTAGCACGTCCCTTTGGTATTTTTGTGATCAAGATAAAACTGCAGATACATTTTTAATAGTTTTATATTTATTACTTTAGTAATAATCAATTAATGGGATATATTTATCATTTAAAAAGTTTAAAGTCTAGTGAATTAGATAATACACTGTCATATTTCAAGCCAAAGTGGATCTGTAGACAATTTTATTTTCTAGGTGATTAAGAGAATAAAGTATAGAATAAAAATCTCCAACTGATAGCATCGAAATGAAAATTTAACTTCGTCCATATGAACAACGTAGTACATTTCAAACCTATGGGATCGTTTAAGGTTTCTGATATAAAAACTGGTGTACATGATTTTACCCTAATAAAAATGAAGTATCGAAATTTCATATTTATATGGGTACTATAGTTAAAAACATTTAAATTTACATTCTAACAGATCATGTGAACTCAAATGTATATGATAAATGTTTTTGCAGGAAGATTCTATTGTGTTTCCATTCATCGTACTATGTAAACTGTTATAGTGGCACATACATTTTCCATAGAGTTGAACAAGTAGTCTGTCCAAGCGTGTTACATTGGTTATCGAAAATTTTTAATATCAACAAACTTTCTCGCACGTATTAGGAATATCGTGCATAAATTTACAATTTGATTTGACCAAATGCATAGCCAGATTACAAGACATGCCTAATATACCTAGAAACCCGATATTTTAAAGATTCAGAGTCAACTACAGTAATATATGTACAAAAGCCATTTACCGCTTAACACTATTTCTCCAAAACTATAGGTTCGATTGACTTGAACATTTTTAAATATGTTTATCTAGGCCTCTAAAGGCTTATTAAGAAAGAATTTTCTCCTCCGACCTCAGGACTCCATCCTACTGGCCTCCAACATTTCCATGGTATTCTTATGGAGGTATATTAATTGATTGATTTATTTGATTACCGGCTGTTAAATAAGAACAAATTTAATAAACTATAGTTAGGATTTACTTTTAAAATTGAGTAAAGTAGTAAATTATTCATAACATCAGCTGTTTTAAATTTGTTGATATATTAAATAATTGTTTTTCAAAAACAAAGTATTTAGTTTAATTTACTTTAAGTAGTTTTTTAATGTTCTTGAATTGTTCAAATTTTTACTTATATTTTGAATGCAAGTTCAATATATAAGTATATATTTTGAATAATCTAATTCAATATTATGACCGGTGAAGTGGGCGGGATCAGCTAGTTATTTATAAATATAACCTAGCCAAAAAAAAAAAAATACAAGACACAAAACTATTGCAATTCTCTCACAGAAACTGACAAACAATGAACATGTAATGATTAATAAAAAAATATTATATCTATTATTTTATCAAATGTAAAACAATAAAACTAAATTAATAATAATCTTAATCAGGCACGTAATTACAAGAGACGTAAACTACACCTTAATTATAGATTTGTAACTACATTTATTTGGAGCAAAATAAACTGATATATATTCAGAACTTGAACATAGTTGAAGTTATAAGCATCTCAAAGACGGAAGTTTGATAGATCGGTTTGATCTATTAGTTGATGTCTAATGAACCTTAAACTTATGGTGTGTATAGATAGGAAGTAACTCTACATTCCAGCACACATTTAATATTATTAAGACCATGAATAATATTAAATGTGGCATGTACCCGCAGTGGCATGTACCGTCCGTACCCGCAGAGGCACAATGTTAATTGGCAACTATTGGCTCAATCTAGTTTGTGTGGATAGCAAATACAGTTGCTTTTATGAAGGACGGAGCACTTTATACATTCATGTTAAAAATACATGTTAATACATTTTAAATTAGTAATAATCGCAATAGTCTTGTTTAATTTTAAATTATATTAAACTTAAAATATATTGTTTACTTCAAATACCCCTTTTCCAACATTTTAGGTTAGGTTTTACCGTATCCAAGGTCACCACGACTTAAGGAATATTTGTTATGCTGGTTTTATGATTGGAAACCACATTTTATGCGTAAAGATATCCCTAAGTAGATTTACTTTATATATTTATTTTGTTGTGCATATAGAATATCCTCCTTTAGTTAACTCTACGTTCGTTTTAATAATCTAGAGATTTTATTTTATCTATCAATGCTTTGATATGTATATTTATTTTTTTAACTCGAGACTGAAATACTAATTTTAATGTTTATAGTTAAGGCTTCAATTATATAAAAATATTACTACATTTATTTTTAGTAAAAATAAAATAACATTATATGTATTTATTAAATATGATTATGTAAAAATGTGTTATGCTTACTCTTATAAAAAAGAACATTAATGGAACAACACAATATTATGGACAGAACCAATTATGGTTCTAAATAAATCACCAATGCTGTATAGGGAATTACTTGTGACTAAGACAAAATAAAATATATAATTAATTAATTATGTAAATATATGTATAAACCAATAATAAGCAAATGTGTTGTAATTATTTTGTAAAACACTTGACGAGTCATCATGATTAATATATAAGTGACAACAACTCCGTCACATAACCATAATATGTCGTTAATTAAACATGATACATTACCACAATGTATACCATATTTAGGTTTATATTGTAGAACTTTATTTTGATTTTATTGTCATAAAAAATGGTAGATATAAAAATTTACAAAATGTAGGCCTAATTAACATTTTAATGCAGAGAATTGTTAAAATTATACGTTACATTCATACGCAGTTCAGCAGATGTTTATGTTACTGTATGCAATCTCTCCCATTGTTGGGATTAACAAGGAATAGAGCTGTATTAACATTTTAATTGAATGTCAACAACGCAGTGCTTTGAACCTGTTTAAGAAATTAACATGATTAGAACTGTTATTATTACTGCAGTAAGCTGCATTGTATACATGGAAGGATATATATATATATATATATATATATATATATATATATGGTGGAATGCTTTCAGTATAGTTACTTAAATGTGTATAGCTATAAAATCTTCGTCATAATTGTATATGTTTGTATTTTGATTAACAGAATGGAAAGTAATTGTTGAAATATGTAATATACAGTATAACTGTTTATTACGAAAGTGGTCAGTTAAGTCTAGAAATCCAACTTAATTATAATACGAAATTCGTGGAATGATTAGAACCAAGGACAACCACTCAGGCAAAGAAAGGGACCTTTATCCCTAGATACATGGTTTAAGACTGATTATCGTACCTAATTAAAAATTATCGCCGGTACTTCAGTACATTCTAGACAATTTCAAATGGTGATCAGTAGGTAAAATTTTCAAGGAGTCTCTATTTCCTTTTAATGAAGTATTTACTTCCCCAAAACACAGTTTTGTATTTTCTCTTAAACGAATCCCCGGTTTTGAAGAGGAACATTTGCTTTTTTTAGCTAATCTTATATTTTAGTTTCATTTCCATTACTTAGTGTGATTTTCGGACTTTTTTATTACTAATTTAATGTAGTGTTTTACGTAACACTAGAGTGAGAAAACAAGTTTGATCTACAAGAGTGATTTTTGCATATGTATATAGCATGGAAAAACTCATTCCATGGCGAATTGCATAGAAAGCGCAATTATGATAAAAGGAACGACTAACAACAAAATATGATGTCAACACACAATTTTCGACGAAGGAACGGTCAGCAGACCTTCATTGTCGAAAATTTATGTGATATCATATTTTGTTATTAGTCGTTGTTTTTACTTGAAGAAAAACAATTACTTGAAACTCAGGTTTCCTATGGTTCAGAGTAACCTGCCCTATAAATGTAACCACATAATTTACTATTTTCTTATTAAACAGTTTTGTAGGCATATGTACAGACATAATGCCCTTTGTATAAAATGACCTTTTTGTATAAACATTTTAGGAATACAGATAGAGGATGTGGAGGGTGAGTACATTTCTCTCCATAACCTAGATGTTTCCACCTCCATACATCTAAAGGAACATAAGGTGTGTAGCTAGCAATTGGGTGGCGCGTGGTAGCTACTACGTGGAGACGTGACGTCACTGGTGAGATCGAGCCTACTCAATACACATTTCTGAGGCCTCATAACCCCAGACAATATGACAAGGGAATATAAATAATGCAGAAGTGTTATGTAGGTCATTAAAATATGTTTATATAGATCAACATATATATATATATATATATAGTATATATATATATATATATATATATATATATATATATATATATATATATATACTATATATATATATATTTATATTTATATATATATATATATACATACATAAAATGATATAAGACATATTTCTGTAAGAAGAGATCTTTCCTCTAATACTACAAAACTCATTTTGGAAAAAAGGGCCAGTATGAAATAAAACAAATCATATAATATTTCTCATAACACGGAAATAATAGTTAAGCCAAAGTAAGTAATTTCAGTACATAAAAATAAAATAACACGAATGAGATAAATTAATTAATTAAACACGTAAAAATAAATTTAATAACAGAAAGACTCAACATTGATTTACTTTGATTAGTTTTATTTTTTAACATCCGATATTTATCGTAACAAACATCCTCAAATGGTTATATTTAGAATTCTTAAAAGTGGTAACTGTTAATTCAACATATTATATCTAGATTCTAAACTTATAACAAAAACTAAAATATGTTTTCAGCATCTTTACAAGTTATAAATATAATTTTGAAACCAGATAATTAGCTTAATAACAAAATAAAAATTGTAATACAACTATACCCCAAAATTTGTTCATATTTTACTAACGTTTTTTACTTACTGTATATTATTTTGAGAATACAAAATTGAAAATAATACACAGAGGTATTGTCAAAACAACGGCCAGTAGAGTAAGTCAGTGCTGCCTCTATTTATATTAAAATTACTAACAATGTAATCCATTATTAAAAGTAATGTAACATTATATTTATCTCTTGAATATTTATAAAGCTCTAACTCCCTTTTTTATTTTTAGTTTTATTCTTCCATAATAACATCAAAACAGATCCTTATATTTTAATACACATATTCTAACTGAAACTACTCAATATGGAAAAGGGAAGATATTCTTACTTGCCACTATTTCTAAAAATAAAAGTATGAAAATTTATATTTTTAATGTACTATACAACTAATATTAAATAATATATAAAGATAATCAACCTATGAAACACATTGTAATTATAAATAAAATAAATGGTCCACATGCTAAAATATCTAAAATATTATTTTTTATTCTACACCTTTATCAAAGAACTTATATCAAAAATACGAGTAAAATAAATAACCACTAAAAATGGTAAAATAAATGATAAGTATATTTTAATCTGAAAAAATATTATTTTAGTTATAACTATATTAACTTTATAAATGTTAGGTATATATATTTCTCACTGATACACTTTATAGCTTACAACAATATTAGATAATTCTCTTGCCAGACTTGACGATACTATAGTCATATTTATAATGGAAGGTAGTAAACACTCCAGTATCTAGAGAGATCCTTCCTCCAGCTTCACGGAAGTTATGTCCTCTGGAATTTGTTTGCTCGTTATCTCTCGAAGAAGATGAAATCGGTTATGAAACTGCATGAGTTCCAGGAACTGACCGGAAGTTTTACTATTCGAGATAGTATGAAGCAAGCAATTCTATTAGTATTGCATTGATATCATTTTGTAAAATCTCAAAATAATGGCAACATTTGAAAAAGATTTAAGAAATATACTTTATGCATCTTATAAATAGTTTTGTTTTATTTTATTATGTGTTTTGTCACATAAACAACAGTGTCAGTCAACTTACTATTATTAATATTTTGTTTGTTTTTGTGTTTTGGTTTGATAATGTTGCATAAGAAAGGGCTCCATCAAGTACAAAAAAGTACCTATTGGAATCTCTAACACTTTGACTGTCATGTATATCAAATATATACAAGAAGAATTTCCATGAGAGCTATGTGTATATGTTTAATACATGCACAAATTTATGGCTATGCAAAACGTTTAAAAAGGAAACCTTTTAAAAGGTGTTTATTTTTTTGCCTTAAATAAGTAAGTTACAGCTATCAGACACACAGGAAGGTAATCCTTTTATTTATTGTAATTGTATGATTGGAATTATAGATTGCATACATATTTCATACATACGACATGGGAGATTAAATAAAAATACTGTAAAATTATGTTATTTTTTTAAAACTTTGAAACTTTATTAACAATTTTTAGTAATGTCAATAAAATCAAATAAAGAAAAGTAAACTCTAGTTGAAATCGTACAATAGCAAGGTAGTGGTTGCGAAGTCATTTTCTTTTACCAGGCGTCAAAATAACCTGATATCAAAATAGTATTACATATTTTAATATCAGGTTAATATATTACTTCCAATGTGGCTGTGAAATAAAATAATACGGCGACGCAGTCTGCCGTAAGGAAATTTGACGGAGAGCGCCTGCAAACAAACCGTGAACGCAATCTGGCTACTGCACTCAAGTTGCATTGCGAAACAAGCACGGCGTTTTTTGTATGACTGACTGCATCATTGATTAAAATGTCGTATATATTAAAGGGTCTGTACTATGCATATCTCGCATACAGACCACGTACACGTACCTTGACCCTCTCCCACCACAACAAATGTGTTGAGTGTTTTCACCAACCGAATTTGACTAGTGTTAATTCGAAGTAGTGAGGGACCCTTTACTTTTCAAAGTATTTTTACTACACGTGCAGAGATACAGACCCACCCTACCTCTCCTACACGTGCAGAGGTACTGACCCACCCGCCCGCCCCTAAAAATACAGAGGTACTGTAGTATGTAATTTCTTTAACACCTAGAACCACCCGGTCACCCATACATGTACAAAGGTATTGACCCAACCGCCCACTCCTACACGTACAGTGGTATTTACCCACCCTCCCAACCATACACGTACGGTAGTATTGACCCACCCGCACAAAAAACACGTACAGTGGTACTGTGGCACCCGCCCACCCATACTGTAAGTATAGGCATTTGGCAGACCTGTGCTGCTATCTAACAGTAAACAGTCTAATGAGGGCTCACATGACTATTTGAATTAACATAATTTCAGCATGTGTTGGAGAGAGACAAAGAGTGAAATGAAGAGATATTGAGAAGAATACTATTGCCTCTACCTGTTACAGCAGGAAACCCAATTTTACGTGGCCCGTGTGAGCACACAGTCCTCTGGCTTCTACCTGTTACAGAAGGAAACCCAGTTTTACGGGGCCCAAGTGAACACAGAGTCCTCTGGCTTCTACCTGTGACAGTAGAAAACCAAGTTTTACGGGACCCATGTGAGCAAAGAGTCCTCTTGCCTCTACAGTCAGTGGTATAATAATATGAACAAGAGAATGATTAGTTGTAGTTTAATATATTGTACATAACGGCATGTTTTATCACACGAGATGAGATTTAACAATACTTAATTCACTTTGACGGAAGGCCACATAAACTCGATTCAGTTTACATTCACAAGCTCTATGCATATAAAGCAGCCACTTTGGTTGTTTGACCTCCAAAACTTTGTTCAACAAGTTCAAACTTGTTTTACATTAGACTTAGTTACTTCCATTTTTATGATTATAGTTGACTTAATGAATATTCCCAACGTATCTAAAATGAGTTATCTGTACAAGTGAACTAAAGCCCATTACTTTAACACAAGTAAACTGTTTGTAAATATTAATAGTTAACTATAAAATAATCTGATTTTTTTTTATTTGTTACGTGAAAAATATTAAACATGACTGCAGTCGTAAGACTATTATATACTTTAAATCAATGACTGTAGTGCATCAGTTTTCATTTAAAATAATCAGGTCCTTGTACATTAATAAATTGACTCTATATAGTTAAAAAATAATGGTCAAACAGTTTTAAAAATAATAACATATGTTCGTGCGCGCGTGTTTGTGTGTGTGTGTATAGTTAACAAACCATATCCCAATGTAGCTGATAACTGTACTACATAGGGAGAGACGTATTTACTTTTTTACAAAAAATGTAAATAATAAGGAAGAATGAAAATAGACTTGTTTTTACTTTTCCAACCTAAGCTTCATACGAGATATTTTCCTTGCATTAAAATAAAAAAAAATACGTTGTTACACATAATGATGAACGTTATTAAAATCTTTTGAACACCTACATTTGTTTTAACATGTTTTATTAGGAAACACTGATATGACTAATCTATTAACTAAATACATTGTTACAGTCAAGCATTCTTGAACAC
The DNA here is from genome assembly GCA_035578905.1 of Stictocephala bisonia. Taxonomy (NCBI): domain Eukaryota; kingdom Metazoa; phylum Arthropoda; class Insecta; order Hemiptera; family Membracidae; genus Stictocephala; species Stictocephala bisonia. The sequence goes on from JAQJVL010003452.1 coordinate 13,386, forward strand.
TTACAAATGTAAATAAAGTTTATAAATAGAAAGACTGCTTATTTTTTATGTTTCTTTCCATAATATATCCTCTTATATAGTGTAAATATACATCCTAACCTAATTTATTTTGAGTGGGTATATTGCTAGTGTCCATATGTATACAATACGTATCCATACATATACATTTTATTTTTCAGTGTTAAAAATTCTTAAATTAATCATGTATAAACTAATTTAAAGTCAACAATATTTAATTATGTACCAATTTTGCCTTATTTCAGTTATAAAGTGTTTAAAATATTACTTAAACACTACTAGAAACTTAAATGAATTTTACATCAATTTAATACTATTAATATTAATTTACAATAATATTATTATTAAAACTATTTATATTAATAATTGTAGATATTGAATTAGAAGAACATAGATTGAATAGTATATTTCTTTTGAGTGACGTGGTTGTAAAATATATTTTCGATTATAGATATTTAAAAATATTAAAATGTTGAGCCAACACAAAAACGTCTGTTTGCACTTTACAACATTGATTTCTAATGTGGTTGTGTGACAGATATTCTACATATAGCAAACTCATAAACTTCAAATTTACTTTTTGTAAGTTGTTGTCTACGATAGTATATAATCCATGATGAAGCTGGTTAGTGGAGCTGCAAATGCCTGTAAAAGAAAATAACATATTTTCCAATAATACTTTTTCTTTGAATAACGTATAAGTTAATAATGTAACTTCGTTAGTTATATTATAATAAAAAGGAGTTTACTATAACTTCTTATGTTTTAGTTATCTCCAAAATACAGATCAAGAAGCTGTTCTGACTGTATACTCAGAGGAATTTGTAGAATTTTACAATTGACACAGTTTTTAATTGAGGCACACAATTCGATATACTGTACCGAATATTTTAAACAAAGAAACTAAAAAAGCTTTCTAAAACTAAAAACAATTTATGTAACATGAATACATATTATATTTAACAAAAACTGTTACATTAGGTAATGTAAGACTATGTTAGTTAACGTAAGGTCAGGTTAGTTAAGTTTAATTAAATTTAGGTTAGTTAGTTAACCGACATATCAGTTAAACATTTTAGTTATCATTAGACGTATGTCTAATCAACTCCGTTATTAACTTTGTGTTTAGGGGAAGAATCTACGAAGGATAGTTGTAGACTTATATTTAAAGTTTTTGTGTACAATATTTGTATTTAAAATTTTTTTATAATTAATACGTTCGGTGAAAAGTTTCTATGCATTTGTATTCATGGGATTAGTATTGACTAATTTAAAAAAATATGAAAATCGGGATAGGACTCTAAACAGCCATATTTACCGACAATTTATACAGTAATTTTCATAAAAAAGTGTGTAAAACAACAATATTTATCTGCAGTTAATAAAATAGAAGTGATACAAAATGACGTGGCCTTCAATAAGTAGACATTTGTTCTACAAATATTATTTTATTTATCTTAAAAACAACGAACAACTCATTAAGAAGACACATTTAATGCTTCAAACGTTAGATAACATTATTTCAATAAGAATAAAGTATAAATTCAACAATATGATGGTACTTAGAGGTATATGCATATTTTTATGCATAAACATAGGTTGGAGCTGCCGAAATGAAGGTTACATGCACCAGGTTGCCACCTAGGCATCTGGGATCGATTCCTAGTGAAATATACAAAGTAAAAGTTCTCCCTCACCACTCTCCTTGTTCAGTAATTACATGATTGTAGGTTATAGTTAAGACAACTGTTGGCCACTTCCAGCCCGATATGTGGCCCGCTTGAATATATTTTCTATCAGGCCAATTTATATTTTCTCAGATATAAAAAAACCTAGAGTATCTATTAGAGTGTTTTCATTAGGTCTGTGAAGTTGACCTACCCAAAACAGCTTTTCTAATTGTAATCAGTTTTATCTTTAGGTCTCTTAAGTTCTCGAATATTAACGTTAGTTCTAACAAAAATAACAAAACTACACTACTAGTAAAGTGTGTAGGCCAACTTTACAAAACAGTATCAACCCTAAAAAGTTAAAAAAGTTTTTCATCTTTGGTACTAAAACTAAAAAAACCTATCGTTAGTTCTTTGGTAATAATCTTAAGTTCACAAATATTAACGTTAGCTCTTAAAATATAACGAAACTGCACCACTTTTAAAGTGGGTAGGCCAACATCACAAAACAAATATTATAGCCCGCACAGTTGGTTTACAGATAATCAATATTTATTTACAGCTATCGTTAGTTCCTTGTTTGGTTATGTTAGTCTCCGAGTATTACCTTTAGTTCTTAAGAAATAATGAAACTACACTACATTTAAAGTGGGCAGGGCAAATTCACGAAACAGATAATCTAGCCCACACACCTTTTTTTAGAGGTAACCTAGCTATCTTTATGGCTATCATTAGTTCCTTGTTATTTCCTGAATATTAACGTTGGTTCATAAAATATAACAAAATTACACCACTTTTAAAGTGGGTAGGCCAACTACACAAAGCAGATATTATAGCTCGCACAATTTGTTTGCAGATAATCAAGATTTATTTATAGCTATTGTTATTGCCCGAGTATTAGCTTTAGTTATTAAAAAATAACGGAACTACACCACTTTTAAATTGGGTAGACCAACTTCACAAGACCGATATTCCAGCCCGCACACTTTTTATGGTGTCATTTCGTTATTTTTTATGAACTAACGTTACTATTTGGGAACTAACGAGGAACTGATGACAGGTATTGACAGATTTTGATTGTCTTTCAAAGATTTGTGTTTGCTGGATTATAAGTTGGCCTACCCACTTTAAAAGTGGCGTAGCTTCGATATTTTTTAAGAACTAAAGCTAATATTCGGGAACTAACGAGCCCAAACGAAAGACTAACGATATCAATAAAGATATCTTGATTATATATGAAAATACTTTGCGAGTTGGAACATCGTTTTGTGTAGTTTGAATAACCACTTAAAAATTTGTGTATTTTCGTTATTTTTTGAGAACCAACGTTAATATTCGAGAATTTATGAGAACTACCCCGGTACTAACGATATAAATGATTAGAAGTGGTTCAGCCGTTTTCGGTAGGCCAACTTCACACACCTTCTTTCATTTGCCATTTTAACGATTTATATTTTGACAAATACTTGAGTTTGTGAATATTGTCTAATTTTATAGCAATACAATACTACTTACACTGAAAATAACAGCCGTATTCATTGAGAATAAACCTGCAGCAGAAAGGTCGGCTGAGCGGTAAGGTAGTTGGAGTTGAGAGGTTCTTACCTGGGAAAACAAACAGTGTAAATCTATTAAAATTATCCATACATCAATTACAGTAAATAATAAAATATAGTTATTTACTAAATTAGTAGATTATCAGCTACTAGATGTATGGAGCTGAACTGAGCCTAGTTCATAAATAAAAGTGACAAATAATAAGGTTAACGTACCTTTGTCGTCTTCAGCTTCAAAATACTATTGTATTGGATTATCAGTTTCGGAGCAATAACTCCATGGTGACAACCAGCCGGACGTGTTATTGTTTGTTTTGTTTAAATGTGTAAATTTTGGTTAAAAATGTTTTTAATATAACTGACTTTCAGTGTTTGATAGTGTACAGTGGATGTAACCATGGAGATCTTGCTCCGAAACGAGTAATCCAATGCAATAGGATTTTGAAGCTGAAGACGAAAAAGCTACGTTAACCTTATTTTTTGTATTATATATCAGCTCAAGTGTTTTTTCTTATTTAACAACTTTTTTCAATACATTTCTATAAAAACGAAAATTAATTTATATCGTTGCTATTAGTGGTTATTTGTTTTTTCAAATATAAAATTAGCTTAACCATTTAAATACTCTAATGGATTTACCCGTAGATTATACAACTGTACGGGTATAGTTAGGTTGGTTAGTCAATGTCACTGTTCATTTATGGGTGACTGGAAGGAGTAATACATTTGTACGGCTATGGGTGGGTGGGCGAGTTAATACTAAATACCACTGTTCGAGTATGACTGACTGGAAGGAGTAATACATTTGTACTGGTATGGGTGGGTGTGCGAGTTAATAACAAATACCACTGTTCGTGTATGAGTGGCTGGGAGGAGTAATACATTTGTACAGTTATGGGTAGGTCAATTAGTCAATACCACTGTTAGAGTATGGGTGACTGGAAGGAGTAATACATTTTTACGGGTATGGGTGGCTGAGTTAATACCAAATACCACTGTTCGTAAATGGGTGGCTGGGAGGAGTAATAAATTTGTACGGATATGGACGGGTATGGATGGGTGGGTGAGTTAATACCAAATACCACTGTTCATGTATGGGTGGGTAGGAGGAATAATACATTTGTACGAATATGGACGGGTATGGATGGGTGGGTGAGTTAATACCAAATACCTCTGTTCATGTATGGGTGGGTGGGAGGAATAATACATTTGTTCAGGTATTGGTGGGTAAGTTAATACCAGATACCACTGTTCATGTATGGATGGCTGGGAGGAATAATACAATTGTACGGGTATAGTTAGGTGGTTGAGTTAATACCAAATACCACTGTTCGTGTATAGGTGGCTGGGAGGAGTAATAAATTTGTACAGGTATGGGTGGGTGAGTTAATACCAAATACCACTGTTTGTGTATGGGTAGCTGGGAGGAATAATACAATTATACGGGTATGGCTAGGTGGTTGAGTTAATACCAAATACCACTGTTCGTGTATGGGTGGCTGGGAGGAGTAATAAATTTGTACAGGTATGGGTGGGTGAGTTAATACCAAATACCACTGTTCGTGTATGGGTGGCTGGGAGGAATAATACAATTGTACGGGTATGGTTAGGTGGTTGAGTTAATACCAAATACCACTGTTCGTGTATAGGTGGCTGGGAGGAGTAATACATTTGTACGGGTATAGGTGGGTGGGTGAGTTAAAACCAAATATCACTGTTCGTGTATGGGTGGGTGCGAGGAGTAATACCATTGTACGTGTATGGGTAGGCTGATATTACTTCTCCAACACCAAGGCTAATAAAAAGAAGGTTTGCTCAGTAAAAATTTCAAACGTGCACCCACAGTAAATGTGACGTCAATGCTAGACACTCGTTCTAGCACAATTGGTAAGTTTTAAAGTAATATGTAGTACTTAAAAACTATAGGTACTAAATTTTAACAATAAATAAATAAATTTAGTGCCAATTATTTAAAAAATCTATTATTACATTATGTAAATAACAGTAAAGTACAAAATGAAAAAGGGTAAATTTACTTATTTCAATTTTAGCCTCTCAACTTTAACTGCCAGCTGTACTATGAATTATAAAAACACAAACCAACAGAGTAATTGAAATTTAAAAATACATGAAATAAACGTTGTTAAAGATAATACATCAACTATCTACTATACAGTATTTTTCGTTATATCAATATCCGAATATACGCGTACTTCACACATTAATGCTGTAATTATATGATGGTAATATTGAAATATATTCTCCCATTTGAATAATCCTCTTTTTAATAACATTAAATATTATATCTTATCTTCAAACGTCAACATTTAAGTGGCATGTAAAGTAGATCAAATAATTCTTGGTTCTAAATAAAAGGAAGAATTTTTCAATTACAAGGATTAAGTTCTTATTCCTAATAAAAATTATTTTATACATTTATGTAAATCTAACGTTAGGATATAAGCTTTGTTTTACATATATCATAAGCTAAAAATCAATTCTCCATTATTTAGATTTACACTTACCTGTCTTTTCACTGTTCTATTTAGCTTTGTTTTCTTCATTTGGAGAAGTATATCTGTCATTCTATTTGCCTAGAACATACAAACTAAATTAAATACTCTTTCTGTCAATGTTGATCTTCATTTATAAATGAGAGATGGAAGTTCTCCCATTTAAGAATCAAGAAAGAAGTTTATCCAAAGTTTCTATCACTCGTACGATTTGCTGATCCGACCTTCTCACCCTACACCATGAATAGCACCAAGACAAAATGTCTTCAAAGTTATGTGTTTTTATTCTCATTTTTAGTAGTAGGTTAACACTTTTGTATCACAATATCGTTTGCTTTTTGCTGTGTGCTTTGATTTAGTTTTTTTTCTTAGATAGTGTAATTTTTGTTTTATTACAGTACTTTGTTTTTATAACACACCTTAAATTTGAGTATATGTTTATAAATAAATAAGTCTTTAAAGATTATATGGTGATCAAAATATTTAATATAGTTAACACTAGATGTTAAACGTCAGAACAAGCTTGAGGTTTTTCTGCACACTTCAAATATCTATATCCCTTAATCACTCTGAAAATATTTTATTTTCATAAAAAGACTGGGAAAAGAAAAATTACAGTAATAGTTACAGTAATATAGCTTTAAGCCAAGTAAAATAAGCATGTGCCTTATTTTGAAGTTTGTTCAAGAAATCAATAAGAAATATTGTTATGATATAAATATATACAAGTAAACAAGGTTGGTAGTACATATAATGAGTACCCACGATAAAATATTTAAAACTGATATTTTATAACAAAACAGCTTACTATTAACAAAGAGAAAAAATAAAAGGAAAAGTACAACCAAAACATGTCATTCACTGTTAGTATATCATAATAACAGATTCTTCACCTACTGCACGTAGTGGTAAATAGTGTATTGTGTAAGTGGATAAATGTTATTATGGTCTATTAATTCACACTTTACACATTGTCTTTACATGTTTGTTTGTCGATATAAGCATCAAAACAACATTTATCAAAATTTCAAGGCAATAAAATAATTGAGAAACACTTTTTTACACCCTAATAACATTTAAACTTGTAATAGACCCATAAAATAATACCCGATACACAATTTCTAATACAATATAAACAAGAACTAACATAATATAATATAAGATAGAGTGGAACAGACAAGAAACTTTGGTCTGTATTATAAAATGAATTACTTGCATAAATTACCTGATCAGAAGTGTTGGAACAGATCCATACGATGATCATCAGTTTAATTATGCTTATCGATCGAGCAATAACTTCTACAGGTGAAAAATATGATGTCTGTACTTCTAAAATCTCATATAAATTAGATATTTCTATGAGTTTCTCATATGCGTAGTTATTTAAGGTAGTCACAATTACCCACAAGAACTGTAGTCCAAAGTAACTATTGACCAGAAAAATGGTTTCGGTCAACAGAAAGTGTAGCTTGTTTATGACAGGCATAGTGAGCTTGACATCTAGAAAAAAATAAAAAGGTAATTATTACTAACAATAGAAAAAGTAATAGAAAATCAACTGCAAATTAATCATCTTATGGATATGTAGTAAGAATTCAGAAATGTGATTGTTATTTTTTTCTTCCTTTTTTTCGCTTCATTGGAACTGGAATCGATTTCGGTTGTACTTTGCTGTATTAAAAAAAAAGATTATATTGATAAATATAGTACTAGCAAAGTAAATAAACAAATTGATAGGATAAAGGCAAGCATAGATTAATTATTGCGGTCGTAAAACAATGGTATTATAATCTTCAAGATTGCTTTGTTTCAAACAATCTAACTGATTAATGCGTTGCTCATCGTAAATACAAAAGATTAATGAAGGTGTTTTCATCATCTATCAGTCGTAACTACGTCACAATAGTTGAAGTGAGATAGAACTAGATTTCTTACTGATATCGTTTTCTAAGGGTGTTTGTCCAAGATTTATGTTTAAAAATCGTTGGATTAAAAGTGGTAATCATATTAATTGAAAATTTAACAGGATTTCATTATAGAGATAGAGCTATTTATGTTGGATTTATTGTATAGAAAATCTGTGAATATATTATACTTATGTAGTAACTATTGAATCTAGAGTAAAGTAAAACTAAACAAAAAAATATTTTTTTAGTATGACTATTCATATATACAAATGATATCTGCAGAGATTTTGAATTTAAATTTTTACAACATTATTTTCGGATAATACAAAATTATTATTATCAATAATATAGAAATGTAATTATAATTATTGATTAGTAATATAGATAAACTTCATTGCTTGAGTTAAGGAACTTTGTACATTTGTACAATTTACCGAGTGAGGCAAGAAGAATAGTGAGGAATATAGAGTTAAGGGGAAATCGTTGTATGTGTGTTAGTGAGACAGGCTCTTTGCTACTTCTAGCGACAGATGCTTGAGATATAGAACTGGGCACCTAGATGATCATTCTTATTACTAAGAGGAGGACCTTTAAACCGTATCTGGAAACAAATACTCTTTAACTGCTTATATACCACAACATTAATTTTGAACTATATCGTAACGGTCCTGTTCATTGTTGCTGAGTTTAAAATTTTACAAGTCAGTTTATGAATGTAGCTACTAAATAGCAAATTACATGGTTTAAGTCAGTCTTGTTCTATCATAGAGCGTTTTTTTTGTGCAAAACGTGATATTGATGATTTGCATGCGATTATCAAACATACAGGTGAGCATGAATATATGATGTATGGTTGATAGTAGACTCGTAAGTCATCAGTGTACAAGAGAAGCTTTGTGACTAACTGCCAATACAACATTTCCCTCAGAATTCAGTTTTTTATGGGCTTCTCTTACCAGAAATTGACTAAATTAACAAAATCAGAACGAATTCTAACAAAATTGAAATCTAAAGCCCCGACTAAGTCAAATGTCTAAACCAAATTTGTCAAAAATTGCAAATAAATGTGAACATATTGAACTAATTTATATATAAATCTATTTGGATATACTTCATATTACCGTCCGTGGTCTAAACAATGGAAATATTGATTTATCTCAGTTACAACATTAAAACCTGGCCAATTCATATTGCCGAAAGACATTTAAAGAAGGGGTGTAGCTATTTTGTTAAAATCAGACTTACTTCAAACTTTTGATGTTTGTCATGGAACAGAAAAGATTCGGAAAAAACAGGAATTAAAATGCAATCATCAACTCAAATATTTTTACTACTAGTATTGAAAGGTCTCTCTCAATGGAAATATTAATACTGTTTACTCTATAACCTGACGGCCTAGGAGCGTGATTAAGTTTTTTTGGATAACCTCAATATTAAAGCACAAAAAACAGACAATACATTTTAGTAATTTACTTAAGTCGTTTGGGCTTCGATTATTAGTCACTTATAAAACAATAGTGATTGCTACATCAAAATTGACAATTGTCAACATTATCCATAGCATTCCCAATGTCACGGTGTCAGTGGTGAGGTCGGCAATCTGGGATCACTATGGCCAAGAAACTATTATTGAAAGGAAAATATTCTATATTGAGCCCAACTTTAAAAAGGATCACGACGTATGTGGCTTGAAATATACATATCCTCAAAAAGTGTCTCTCAAATAAAAAGTAAAACTTTTCAAAAGATGATAACTTATACAGTATTTTGAATAATAATCAAAATTTTTCACAACTGATTGCATTTCCCTATTACTAGCTGTTTCCCTTTAAACACTACAGAAATAAACAATACAGATGAGTAAAACAAATTTAATACATAAGAAATGCTGGTTTAAATTGAGAGATACACATTTTGTCATCATGCATAAAACGATAAGGTATTATCATTTTAAATAATAAATCGGGCGTTACAAACAATTCGATAGGAAGATAAGTCAGCAATAAAAGTGTGACGTCTTAAAAAAAGAAAATAAATAAATAAATAAAAACTCTATATTAAAAAAAAAGACATCTTCGATCATTAACAACAATAGCTAAGGTTATAAAAGAAATTAAATTTAGAAGTAGGCTTTAAGTGTCTTTGCCACTGATGCAAACCAAAAATGATTGGATGCAATAATTTCCTTAGAAAGTCAAAGCCTATTGCCGTAAATGACTATTACCCGTAAAGTCTAAGGGCAGTATATCATCAAAGAACTTTCAGATAACAAATCTAACAATCATAGATTAATTTCTGCCATTCACAAAGAAATGTGTCAAAATAAGAACTCTATGGCATTATTTTATGTCTTTGACCATATGTTATAGCTATTACTAGGGTTTAATTTTTTTCAGACAGAAAATTAATTACGAGTTCAAGCATCCAGAAGCTGATTTTAATTTGCTCAAGGACAAAAATTATAAGTTAAATTTACTAAATGAAGAGATATTATATTATCTTAATGAAGCTGAGAATGATGAAGCTATATTAAAAGATAAAATAAAACTTATGATGAGTATACCAATAAATTTTATTTGATTTAATCTAAGATTGGTCAAAAATTATCATGAAAAGTTAAGTCTACGCAGTAATGACAACAATCAGAACATTTCAAATAGTAAGCTTAACAATAATATTATTAGGCTACCAAATATTTACTTTGTGAAATTTAATGGAGATATAAAAAATTTGTTAAATATCGGGAGTGAGTTTAAAAATATTCACAGCTCTAATGATTTAAATAATGAGGAACCACTTAGTACAGGCTACTGAGCCTGATCCAAGAGCAAGATTAGTTGTTAAAAGTTTTTCCCCAACGGATGAAAATCATCGAAAGACGATAGATAGCTTAAAATCTAGGTTTTGAAGGGATGACCTCCAGATGGAAAAGTATGTACGTGATCTTTTAAACCCCACTCTCAGTAATTTTGCAGAAAAGAAGCCAACTTAATCTCTATACGATAAAATTGAACACAACTTAAGTCCTTAGATAGCCTTGGTATAACGAGTGATAAATGTGCTGCTTTGTTATACCCCTTGAAATTATGTATGTTTGAATCATGTATGTTTGGAGACATGATTAGAACTTGGTAGATATCTTTAAGCAATTCTCTAATCAAAATTATTTCTGATTAACTGCTGGAATTACATTCTAAGCTAGATTCATTAGTTAGGTTCTTAAAAGCTGAAGTAGAGTCGGAAGAGAGAATCAAATTAGCTGTAAGTGGGTTTGACTCATTTTCTGTAAACCTAAAAAACAAACCCCATTAAACTAAAATGTAAACTAGACCTTCCAATCCATAAAAGAAAATATACATATGCAGGCTCAGCAGCAAATCTCATAAACTACTTTTCCCAGTTGTTGTTTATCGGGTAGGCTTTGACATAACGAAAGTAACCTTCAGAAAATACATCCCTTTTTAACAAAGTGGGGAGTTAGTAGTCAACATAAGCTTATGAGCGTGTAATATTTATTGATCTAAAATATCAATACGCCTCTTAGAATGTTGTTATAATAAAAAAGGTTTCTTTAGGAATATGCATTGAACAAGCTCCAATGTTCGTAGTAGTATTTCAGTGCTTGCAAACAATACCGGTAATAAATGTAAAAAGTAGGGCTTACGGAATTTATAAGTGTTATGCATGTGTATATTCTAGAAGTTTAAAAAAAATTTCCTTAGTGATTCTTAATAGGGAAATACTATTGGTGTTTATTCATGCGCATTAAAATGTTATAAACCATTTCCTTTATTTCATTACGACTAGATAACTTATTCAAGATAACTAATTACAGATATTAAATTAGCGTATGCAATTGTACTTTTTATTTGGAAAATAAATATACTAGTAAAAGCCACAAATAAAATACAACTATAATTAAATTGACGTAAAGTCGAAATAACTACATAAAATATAAGTTTAATACATGCATTTAGAAATTAAATTCGATTTTACATATGGAAAAGTATTAGTATATAAAGAAAATAACAAACCTGGTTGTGATTCTGTCCAGCAGTACCTGTTGAGATCATTTGTTTGTTGAACGTATACATTTAAAGTTTTGAGTCGCTGATTCAAAGATGTGACTAAATAGTATATTAATACTTTATGCGATAAGTTGATTGCAGTGAACATTAAAAATGTAATACTATTGAAAATACATTCAATATAATGTATTACTATACATGATTCCAAGAACTCCATTAGACACAAAACAGAAATAGCTAATGGAGCGTTGCTTTTCCAAGTACCTTTTAACACTTCATCAAATGTTTTTAGATTGCATAGTATTTTTTTAAGGAGATCTCTTTTGGACTGGATTTGGCTGGGAATAATAAGTAGCATAGCTTGAGCACAAACCCCGTAATAGGGTATTATAATGTGAGTAACTGTTACATGATGACAAACTGTTCCTACCAGATAAATAGCCAGCGTCAAAATAGGAATCAGGGCCAAACCGTAACAAAAGAGTCCAATACTGAAGATAGGCAACCCTTGGCTGTCACTTTCCCATGACAGTGGCAGTAATCCACATATCCGACATATGTTAGCTATGTAGGGAGGGCACACTCTGTAAAGGTATGGGTATGCCATATCTTTGGCGACTACTGGATCACTTAATATTAGAAAAAGAACATTTAGCTTGTCATTTTAATGATGTGTCACAACTCATATTGAACACAATATTGTTGTCTGAATACTCAAGTAGTACACGAGGCATAAAGGTAGTTTTACTTTTGTAACAAATCATGCCCCTTTATTAATGTCCCTGTTTCAAGTATGAATAAATAATATATATCCAGGGTTGATATAGCAACAAAAGCATCCTTCAAAAAAAATAATTAGTTAAATTAAAAAGGGGGTTTATCCATCCTCTTTGTATTTACATTACATCCTAAATACATAATTTGTACATAACTAATACATTACATCTATTAGTTATGTACTAAAAATTCTAATATAAATTACTAGTAGTAAATGCAAATAGATAAATAAGTGACAGGACAATTTGTATTTTTAATTTTCATATTGGATTTATTCAAATTTTCAAACATTCATTTGCACGTAATTATATTTATTTCATGCATGTTTTAAATCTTGTTGTTTAATTGTTTAGAATAGAATCGTAATTGTTTGAAGAAGCTGAAGACACACACACACACACACACACACACACACACACACACACACACACACACACACACACACACACACACACACACACACACACACACACACACACACACACACACACACACACACACACACACACACACACACACACACACACACACACACACACACACACACACACACACACACACACACACACACACACACACACACACACACACACACACACACACACACACACACACACACACACACACACACACACACACACACACACACACACACACACACACACACACACACACACACACACACACACACACACACACACACACACACACACACACACACACACACACACGGCCTAAGAATATGTCTGAGTGACCAATTAGAGAAGTTAAAATATGTCTACATACATATCGTTCGCAATATCATAAAAAATGGGTCGACTTTATACTAATAAACGACTTCTTAAATGAAATCTACCACAGTACAACAGGTATTAAACGTAATAAATTAAAATATGGCCAGTAACATATTTAAATTTTATAAAAATATGGGTTTACATAGATGCAGCAGTCGACAACGTCTGGAGGAAATTCCTCTTATGTATAGTGTGGACATTTTCAGAGCAAAGTAAAGGGGAAATGAGTGTTGAATAAAATTTATCAACCATTTTATCTCGTCATGCTGTGACTTATGTCCATTGCATTTTTTTTATGGTGTGGTTCTTGGTCATACTGTTTAAGTAGAGGCTTTATGTCCAAGAGTTCCAGAATATACTTTTCACTCAAGATATCTATTTTTTGTTCTCATTATTTGGTATATGTAGTCCAGTGGTCGGATGTGCTAGCATTGCAAACAGGGTTCACAGCCTAGATTATGTTTGATGGCGGTTATGGCAGGTGTCTAAGAAGGCTTAGAGTTCAACTGGCCGATGTCATTGGCCAGTCAGAGAATTGGTGGCGTATAAGGGGTAAATTGGAGTCCCTTATAGGAAAATAAATAAATAATAGAAAATATAAATAATAAAAATGTACGAATCATAATGGACATATAGTATACGTTATAAATTAAGTAATGTTTCAGATAAAGCGTGATTTGACCCTCTCTATCATCCGCAAATCTAATATGTCAGAGTGACCGATTAGAGAAGTTAAAATATGTCTACGTACATATTGTTCGCAATATCATAAAAAATGGGTCGACATTATTCCACTAACAAACGACTTCTTAAATTAAATTTACCACAGTAGAACAGGTTTTAAACAAAATTAATGAAAACATGGCCAGAGAGATATTCGTTTCTGGGAAAATGTACTACGATATCCTTTACAGCTTGACACATACTATTAAATTAAAATCTAGTTAACTAAATAGTAAAAAGCAGCTAAAACGAGGCAACAAAATAAATAACAACTAAACAAAATATACTTGTAAAATTAATAAACACGTATTACTGAAACGTTATTATCTTTCTAACGATCTAATAGGATAAACGTAATTTATGAAGGACCATATAAATTTGACATAAAGTTAGGGAAAGATACCTATAATGTTATAACATTAGATAATAAGAAGGAATTTTGATCTTACCACATTAGTTTATTACGCCAACATACTTTACCCCAAGAATAAAGCAACTTGTTTACATCCAGGAAGAAAAAAGATGTAAATAAAACATGATATAATTTTTATTCCATATGTAATCATCCATGCAGTTTTTTTAGATGCCATATCTCTTCCGGTATAATAGATCTTTTATCGTAACAGCTTGTCGTCTCTGGCATTCTATCCCTGACAACATTAGAATATTAGGTGAGATTTTTTTGCTTTGAGGTGGTGGTTAAGGATCGTGTGTGTGTGTGCACGCGCGTGCGTGTCCGTATGGGTGTGCCTGCACGTGAGTATGTGTGTGTGTGAGTGTGTGTGTGTGTGTGTGTGTGTGTGTGTGTGTGTGTGTGTGTGTGTGTGTGTGTGTGTGTGTGTGTGTGTGTGTGTGTGTGTGTGTGTGTGTGTGTGTGTGTGTGTGTGTGTGTGTGCACGCACGTGTGTGCGTGCGCGTATGTTCGTGTGTACGTGCAGGCGTGCATGAACGTGTGAGTAATTGGGGTTCCAAATCTCCATTAATAGTAATCATATACACTTAGTAAGGTGAGAGTAAGACAAACAATACCAATATTAATTTTTTATACTAAAGTACCTAAGTCATATATAAAAGAAGAATATGAGCACATATAAATAAATAAATAAAATAATAAAAAATAAAGCTACAGACAGTTTAAAATTACAACTACATTAACAATAAACAGTTACATTTATTTCATCTAAGAAATTCCTGAGGGGATTAAACCCTCTTCAAACAGTTTATATCGATCTTCAAAAGTTTGTAGTCAGTGGAGTAATTTTAATTGTCATTCAAGGATTGACTGAAACTGAATTGGTTATATGCATGCAGTAAATTTTACAGTTAAATACTAGCATTTGAAATTATTATGATATTATTTATCAACCGAATTAAGTTGTCAATTATAAATTGTAATTAAGCTAGCCAGAATTATAAGTTAACAATCCCTAAACAAATTTTCTGAATTATTTATCGTAAATAAAATTTCAATCAAAATTTTCCATTTTTCCATAAAAATTGAGAATATTACTTCCTCAAATAAAAAGTAGACTTTTCTATTAAAAAAAAAAAAATAACTAAAACATGTTACAACAAGTTCTTTTCCTGTCGAGTCGGATTGACATGTGTTCTGCACTTTACAAATTTTGGTGACGTTGTTACGTTTGCTTCCTCCTTCGAAGCTCCCTGTTGCTTTTTGTTTCTAGAAAAATTTTGCGTAGAGGGGAGCCACGTAAATAGTTCGTGCAACGATTTTTTTCAACCTGTTTCGCCACCGCCTTTTGATAAATTGAGTTTGATGCTTCTTAAACTGTAAACGGTACTTCTTTCGCTACATTTAGAAGTTCGAAAATTTTCTCACGGGAAGCCTTTGACAGGTTGTGCTGTACCGTGAAGTGTGAGTATTTGTTTAGTTGTATTCATAAAATAATAAAGCCAAAAAGTAATAAATAATCATAAAAAAAATATATAAATACAGAATTATAGACAAGATTTTATAAAATATAGTTTAAACTAAAATATTAAGAAGATTTAAATTATTATTAATATTTGGCAAATTTAAAATTAATATTATTTTATTAAATTATTTGAGATAATTTTTTAAGTTTGTTTTTGTATTTTAAATAATATTTTGTTAAGAGTGTAATGTTTTATTTTCTAGAATAGTTTATTTTTAATTACTTTTTAATAAAGAAAAAACTGGAAAGATTTATTATTGTCAAGTTTATACCTAGAGTAGCCTATTACTATACACACAGGGATCCAATAAATATAATTCACAATTTGTAAATAATAAGAAAGCATGAAAGTTCACTAGTGGACATTTTGCTAAACAAATCCTTCTATACTTTCCTTGTATTAATTTGCAAAATAGTTATTGTTTCCTGTACTGATGAATGTTATTGAACAGTGTTGAGAATATAATTTTTAAAATAATATGTTTTAACGGGAGACGCTGATGTGACTTTTATATTACATAATTACAAAGTTTCAGTCAGAAATTCTTAAACTCTTACAAATGTAAGTAAATTAAAGTTGACAACAACGTATATGTATATTTATTTCCATGATAAATTCACTTAAAAAGTATAAATATACAACATAATCTAATTTATTTTGAGTAGGTATATCACTTGAGTTCATATGTTTACAATACATATCCATACATATACATTTTACTTTTCAGTAATAAAATCGTAGAACCAAATTTGTTTTATTTCAGTTATGAAGTGTTTAAAATATTACTGAAACGTGTAATAGAGACTTAAATTACTTTTACATAAATTTGAAACTATTAATTTTATATGTATAAAGACAACATTTAACAATATTTTTTTATGTTCTGTTGTACAGTAAGGTTATAAAAATACTTAATTGTAGAATAATTAATTCAGCTGATAATATAAAAATTTAAATAAAATCGTAGATGCATAAGTTATACATTTTGTTAAACTTTATAATTTTGCAACTTCATGATAGAATCGAACATAATATTTAAGTGAAATTTTGCTTGGTCGTTGAGTAATAATGATAGATTTTCTCTTGTGTTTTTGAAATGTAAAATTTTTCAATATCATCAACTTTAAGGTCCAATATAAATAATTTCGACATGTTCTTTAATTGATGAAATATTTAGGTTTTCTATAAATAAATGTTAAGCGAACGTTAATAAATATTGAAGTTTTTTGTTTGTTTGTATACGTCCTTTACATATTTTACTAAACTTTCTTTCTGTTTGGCCAATGTAATATTTAGGACAAGTTGATTTCAAATATATAATGGTTTTACGACTACAGTCAAATTTTTAATGTTTTCACATAATAAAACTAAATCTACTGTAACATTTATATTTATATACAGTTTATTTGTGTGAATATTACCTAGATTTAGTGCGCGCAGTGCATCTGCATAACTTATTTCAGATACGTTGGGAATGTTCTATTAAGTCAACTATAATCATAAACATAGAAGTAACTAAGTCTAATGTAAAATAACTTTGAACTTTGTGAATAAAGTCTTTGAAGTCACACAACTAAAGTGGATACTTTATTTTCATAGAGCTTGTGAATTTAAACTGAAGTGAGTTTATGTGGCCTTCCCTCAAAGTGAATTAAGTATTGTTAGATATCATCTCATGTAATAAACCTTGCGGTTATGTTAAATATACAACATTAACCTATTAACATACCACTATTCATTCTCTTGTTCATTTTAGTATACACTGACTATATAGGCAATAGGCTATTGCCTATAAGAACTATGTGAACAATTGTGTGTTCACATGGGTCTCGTAAAACTGGGTTTCCTGCTGTCACAGGTAGAGTGACGTGGTTGTAAAATATTTTCACGATAACAGACATTTAAAAATATTGAAATGTTGAGGCAACATAAAAACGTCTACTTGGCACTTTACAAAATTGATTTTTAAGGTGGCTGTAAGGCAGATTTTCTGCATATAACAAACTTATTAACATTAAATTTACTTTATTTTAGTTATAGTCTAAGACAGTATATAATCCATGATGAAGCTGGTTAGTGGAGCGGCAAACATCTGTAAAAGAGGATAATTTATATTATTTATTTTATCTAAATAACGTATTAGTTTATAATATAATTCGTTAGTTATATTACACTAACAAGAAGTTTATTATAACTTAATATGTCTTAGTTATCTCCTAACTTCAGATCTATAAGCTGCCCTTACTGCTTGGTTAGAGGAATTAGTACAATTTTATAATAATAAATTGTTTAATTTAGACAAAAATCTATATAATGCCTAACATAAAAAAATGAAGATTTCATGAAATGTTGTTACTAGATTAAAATTGGGTATACATAATATATAGTGGATCCACCTGACTTCCCACTTGTCAATATTAACCCTACAAACACGAATCCATTGAAAATTTTTGGCATAACTGTACTGATTATTTTATACAATTAAACTAAAAAAGGTTCTTCGAAATAAACACGATGTGTGTATCATCAATACATATTATGAAGTTTTCTTTATACAAACGAACATGACATACATTTTCCTTCCTACGATAAAAGAACTGATATGTTAAACAAAAACTGTTACGTTAGATAATGCAAACCTATGTTGGCTAAAGTTATGTTAGGTTAGTTAAGTTAGGTTTGTTAAATTTAGGTTAGGTTGGGTTAGTTAAGTTAGGTTTGTTAAAGTTAGGTCAGGTTTGTTAAAGTTAGGTCAGGTTAGTTAACCGACATATTTGTTGAATATCTCAATTACTATTAGTCGTATGAACAATTTGTTATCAACTTCGTGTTCAGAGGGAAAACCTACATAGGATAATGTAAACTAGTATTAATTTTTTTTATAATGTTTGTTTTTACGAAAAGATTCTTTGTATTCGTATTCATGGGGTTAATATTGAATGATTATAAAATTAATGAGAATCCGATACGACTCCTGTATTCCATATTTACCGGAAATTATAAAGTAATTTTCATAAAAAAATTATGTAAAACAACAATATTTATGTGCGGTTAATAAATTGGAAGTGATAACCAATTGTATGGCATTCAATTAATTTAACAAATACTATTAAATTTATCTAAAAAAACATAATTCTGAACATAAATTTTACGGTTCAAACATCAGATAAAATTAGTTCAATAAGAATAAAGGAGCAATTTAAAAAATATGATGGCACTTAAGGAGGTCTATGCATATTTTTAGGCATATAAATAGGTTGGAGCTCCCGAAATTAAAGTTAAAGACACCAGCTTGCCAAAGAGGTATCTAGGTTAGATTCCTAGTGACATAAACTAGGTACATTTTCTCCCTCGCCACTACACTGGTTCAGTAGTTACATAATTGTGAACTATAGTGATGACAACTTCTGGTGGCCTCCAGTCCGATATTTGGCCAGTTCAAATATATTATCCACCAGACCATTTCAATGTTATCAAAAACAGAAAAAAAACTTAGTGCATCATATATTTTAAAGAAATGTTTTTCATTAGCGATCTATATTTTGAGAAATCACTAGTTTGGGAACATTGAAGTAAAACAGATTGCATTGTAATATGGCCGCCACTGTACACCTCCCCACTCTTCCCTAAAACCACTGGTCTCAATTTAACTGCAAATAGGGCTCTTAGTTAAACCTTCAAGTTAAATAAGAAATTATTTACTGTACTTCTTTGGTAAAAATCATACTTAAGTACAATTTTATAACGTTACAATACCACTTACACTGAAAATAACAGTCATATTCATTGAGAATAATCCTGCAGCAGAAAAGTCTGCTGAGCGATAAGGCAGTTGGAGCTGGGAAGTTCTAACCTGGGAAAACAAACAGAATAAAAATATTCAAATTATTTATATCAATCAGACTAAATAATTAAAAGTATTTAATTTAGTAAATATATATGTCACTAGTAATTAGTGGAGCTGAACTAGGCCTATTTCACATATAAAAGTGGTTGCTTAGTAACTTATTTCAATAAAAACAAACTATCTACTATACAGTTTTTTTTTTCTTAAATATAAAATCAATTTGACCATTTAAATGTTGCCATAGATATAACCATATATAATTCGAATGTACGAGTATGGCTGGGTGGGTAGTCAATACCACTATTCGTGTATGGGTGGGCGAGAGGAATAATACAGTTGTACGTGTATGGGTGGGTGCGGGGTAAATACCACTGTTCGTTTATTGGTGCGTGTGAGAAGTACTACCATTGTACGTGTATGGGTCAGTGGGAAGTCAATACCACTGTTCGTGTATGGGTGGGTGAGAGGAGTAATATCGTATGGTTGGGTGGAGGGAGAAATACCATTGTACGTGTATAGGTCGGTGGGGAGTCAATACCACTGTTCGTGTATGTGTGGGTGTGAGGAGTAATACAATTGTACGTTAATTTGTGGGTCAATACTAAGGCTAATGAAAAGAAGGTTGGCTCAGTTAAATTTTCAAATCCGCGCACATACAGTAAATGTAACATCAACGCTAGACTCTCGTTCTAGCACAAATGGTATATTTTAAAAGTGATATGTAGTACTTTTAATTGATAGAGACTACAATTTCATTATAAATTAATTAATTCAGCATCTATCATTAAAAAATCCATTATTAGATTATGTAAATCACATTTAAGTATAAAACAAAAAGGTGAATTTACTAGTTTAAATTCAATTTACCAACCCATACACGTACCACTGTACGTGTATGGGTTGGTGGGTGGGTCAGTACCACTGTACGTGTATGTCAATACCACTGTACGTGTATGGGTGGGCGGGTGGGTCAATACCACTGTACTGTATGGGTTGGCGGGTGGGTCAATACCACTGTACATGTATGGGTGGAGAGGTGGGTCAATAACACTGTACGTGTATGGGTGGGTGGGTGGGACAATAACACTGTACGTGTATGGGTGGGCGGATGGGACAATAACACTGTACGTGTATGGGTGGGCGGATGGGACAATAACACTGTACGTGTATGGGTGGGTGGATGGGACAATAACTATATGGTTTGGCAGTAGGGTCAATAAAAGAGTAAGTAAAACAATAAAAATGATGATAGGAAAAAGGCAAGCTTAGATTAATTATTATGGTCGTAAAGCAATGATATTGTGCTCTTCAAGATTGCTTTGTTTTAAAAAATATAACTGATTAATGCGTTGTCTCATCGTAAATACAAACGATTGATGCAGTTGTTTTGAGCACGTATCAGTCATGTCATTGATAGCTATGTCACAATAGTTGAAGTGAGATAGTACTAAATTTCCCACCGACATCACTTTCTAAGAGTGTACGTCCAAGATTTTGGTTCACTAAGTGCGGAGATTATCACAAAATAAGCTTTTGAGGTTATAAAAATTTATTGAAATTAAAATATCAGCCAGTTTCTTTTACATTCTTAATACTAGAAAAAGATTTCTTTAAAAATGTGTATTACACAAACTCCAACGTTTGCCGTGGTATTTACGTGCTTTCAAACAATACCTGTACTTACATGTAATAAGAAGACGTTACGGAATGTATATATGATATGTGTATATTCTAGAAGTTAATAAAATATGGTATCCTTTGGTAAATTGTTTTCATGTGGATTCAAATTTCATAAAAAATTTCATATATTTAAATTAGACAAGATAATAGATCCAAGATAACTATTTACATATACTGAAATAACGTAAGCATTTCGAAAAGAAAGACACTAGTTTAAACCACCTGTAACTTACAAGTGTAGCGAAAATTGAGGTAAAGTTGAAAGAAATAATTATATAACATGTAATCTTAAAACATTTTAATATAAATAGCATTCACTCATGTTAATTTTGTATAAATATTGAAAATGATATGTCTATAAATAAATTAACAAACCTTGTTGTGGTTCTGTCCAGGAGTACCTTTTGAGATCATTTGTTTGTTGAACGTATATATTTAAAGTTTTGAATCGATGATTCAAAGATGTGACTAAATAGTATATTAGTACTTTATGCGATGAGCCGATTGCAGTGGCCATTATCAATATAATATTATGATAAATACATCCACAATAGTGTATTACTATGCATAATTCCAATATGTCCATCAGACACAAAACAAAGATAGCTAATGTAACGTTGCTTTTCCGATTCCATTTTAACTCTTCATCAAATGTTTTCAGATTGCATAATATTTGTTTAAGAAGACCTCTCTTGCACTGGATTTGGCTGGGAACAATAAGAAGTATAAATATACCAGCTAAAAAGGAATAGATTGCTATACTTAGACAATCGTAACAAATTGTTCCAGCCAGATACTTAGCCAGCGTCAAGGTAGGAATCAGGACCATACCATAACAAAAGAGTCCAGTGCTGAACACAGGTAACCCTTGGCTGTCACATTCCCATGACAGTGGCAGTATTCCACATATCCGACATATGTTAGCTATGTAGGGAGGGCACACTTTGTAAAGGTATGGATATGCCATATCTTTGGGGACTACTGGATCACTTAATATTAGGAAAAGAACAGTTGGGTTGTCATTTTTAACGACATGTCACAGCTCGTATAATGAATACCATTCAGTTGTCTGAATATTTACGTGGTACAAGAGCTATAAAAGTGGTTTTATATTGATAACGAATCGGCCTCCTTTATTTTTGTCACTGCTTCAAGTATGAATAAATAACAAAGATTCAAAATTGATGTAAGAACAAAATCAACCTTCAAAATAATTATTTTATTTCACGCAACAGTACAGGCATAAACCAAATTTTATTGAAGGAAAAATTAACATTTAAAAAATAAACATTTAAAAAATTAACATTACAAATTTAAAACTTTTACCATAATAAACCCATTAATCGAACCAGCCAGTCAATACACTATTAAATAAATTAATAAAAACTAAATATTTACAAGTTACAAGTCCCAAGAACTTAATATTAAAAAAAATACAATAAATGGGTAACAATTATAATAAATAATATTCAATATAAATTAAATCCTTGACAAACATACAATTAAAAGTTAATAAAATTTAAATAGGTAATAAGTTATAGAAAATAATTTAAATAAATTGGCAATAAATATTTAAAAGTAAAAAACAACGTAACATGAACACTTATATTGACTTAGGATTTTTGCTACAGAAATAAAAAGAAAAAAAATTAAAACTTAATTTTATAGTAAGTTATGGGCTTATTGACAGTTTAAAAATCTGCTTTCAGATACAGTTCACATTTTTCTTTAAACTTACAATTATAATTATAAAACATATCCATTTTCCTCTCCACCAGAAATCATTAGATTTAAGATGTCATCATCCGGAGGAAAGGCGCTGACGCATGCGCTACCGTCGTACCTGTGGTAGATTAAACAGAAGTTTGCTCCTGTTGTTAAAATTAGGGACCCTAAAGCAAAGACACTCCAAAGAGAACCGTCCACCCTCCCCCGCACCAAGCCCTGCAGGTACCTCTGTTCCATCACATTCCTCCTCAGACATAGACTCTTAAACCCAAAGACACCCATCAGCTAATTTTAAGGAACTAAGTAAGTATAGTAAGTATATTAATTGCATTATATTTCTCACTCCCCATTCATACGCCCTATCTATATCATTATGCAGTTTAATAGAGTCAGACTGGCTTGAAATGAACTGAAATATTTTAAGGTCACTGGCGAATAGCAAGTATTTTGCTTAGACGACATATATTTCAAAATATAAGCCATTAATGATAATCGTAAACAAACATAGCCCCTAGTTTGTCCCTTGAGGTACTCCAGATTGCATAGTAAAAGTAGATGACACATAACCTTTGTTGACTACACACTGCAAATTATTTAATTAATTACTGCAAAAAATTAATTAAGTTGTTCAATAACCTATGGTAGTGAATTTCCTTTAGTAAAATAAGATAATCTATTTTGCTGATGGTCTTGGCATCCATCTGGGTCCCTAATAATCGAAGCTCTCTGATTTTTTTTCATCCATTTTGTTTATAGACAAATTTCGCGTATAGGGTAGGTAAGTAAAAAGTTCGTGCAACGATTTCCTCGGCCAGTTTCGGCACCACCTTTTGTTGAATGGAGTTTGCTGCTTTTTTTTAACCATTCTTCCGCTACCGAACTTCCTCCGGAGTTCGGCAAAACTCCCCATGGGAAGCCTTTGAGAAGTTGTGCTGTGCCGGGCAGTGTGATTGTTTGTTTTATTGTAATCATAAAATCATAAAGTCTTAAAAAATCATAAAGAAATAAAAAAATATAGAAATACAGGATCATAGACAATAATTTATAGAAAAGAATTTAAACTGGAATATTAAGAATATATTAAATTATTATTCATATTTGACACTTTAAGAGTACATTTTATTTTATTATATTAATTAAATGAAGTTTTTGAGTTTAGTTTTTATTTTTAAGTAAAGTATTTTAAGAAAAACTAATATCTAAAATTTCTTGAAGTGTTTTTATTTGTTCATTTTCAATAAAATTTTACTAAAGAAGACAACTTGAAAGATTTATTATTTGCTACTGTGTTTAAGAAGTTAAAGAAAAAAACTTATTAAACTTATTAAAAAATTTGTTGTAGCTATTCTTTGACTTTATTAGTATGAATATTCAATGTAAATAAAGGCTTTTAACAGACCTGTGCTGCTATCTAATAGTAAACTGTCAAATGAGAGAGAGAGAGAGAGAGAGAGAGAGAGAGAGAGAGAGAGAGAGAGAGAGAGAGAGAGAGAGAGAGAGAGAGAGAGAGAGAGAGAGAGAGAGGAGAGAGAGAGAGAGAGAGAGAGAGAGAGAGAGAGAGAGAGAGAGAGAGAGAGAGAGAGAGAGAGAGAGAGAGAGAGAGAGAGAGAGAGAGAGAGAGAGAGAGAGAGAGAGAGAGAGAGAGAGAGAGAGACTCAGTTTTACGGGACCCGTGTGAGCACACAGTCGTCTTGTCTCTATAGTCAGTGGTATAATAATATGAACAAGAGAATGAATAATGTGATGTTAATACATTAATTTTGTATATTTAACACAACCGCAGGTTTTATTACAGAAGATGATATTTAACAATTCTTAATTCACTTTGAGGGAAGTCATCATAAACTCAGTTCAGTTTAAATTCACAAGCTCTATGAATATAAAGTAGCCACTTTAGTTTACATTAGACTTAATAACTTACATGTTTAAGATTATGGTTGCCTTAATAGAACATTACCAACGTATCTGAAATAAGTTATGCAAATGCACTCAGCGCACTAAATCTAGACAATATTTACACAAATAAACTGTATATAGATCATAATATGATATATTTAGTTAACATAAGAATGATTTTACAGTCAATTTAGATTTACTATGTGAAACATTTCATATTTGACTGTAGTCGAAGGACCATTATATACTTTAAATCAATGATTGTGATGCTAGCGTTATGGTTTCAAATACACTTTAAAAAAACCGAAAAGTGTAAGTTTAAACCTAGTGTAGCTGATTACTATACAAACAGGGATCTACTTAAGTTCATAAAAATTTTAAAATAATAAGAAAGCATAAAAGTTTACTAGTGGATAATTTGCTAAATAAATCCTTATATACTTTCCTTTTATTATTTTGTTAAATAGTTGTTTTTTACTGTACTGATGAAAGTTATTGAAAAATGTTTGAATCATGGTTTTTAAGGTAATATGTTTTCGCAGGAGATGTTGATATGACTTTTATATTAAATAATTACAAAGTTTCTGTCAGGAATGCTTAAACTCTTAAAATACAAGTAAATTTAAGATGAGAACAATGTATTCGTATATTTATTTCCATGATAAATCCAATTTCATAGTAATATACGAATGGATCTTTATCTAATTTATTTTGAGTTGGTATATCACTTGAGTTCATATGTTTACAATACATATTATACATATACATTTAACTTTTCAGTAATGAAATCGTAGTACCAAGTTTGCCTTATTTCAGTTATGATGAGAAATTAAATTGCCTAATTTAAAATATTACTGAAACGTGTAATAGAAACTTAAATTACTGTTACATAAATTTGATACTCTTAATTTTATATATATAAAGACAACACTTAGCAATCTTTTTTATGTTTATCAAGATAGATTTTGGTAAGACCATCTTCAGTTGCACAGTAAGGTTATAAAAATAGTTAATTGTAGAATAATTAATTCAGCTGATACTATAACAATTTAAATAAAAATGTAGATGGATAAGTTGTAGATTTTGTTAATCTTTATATTTTTGCAACTTTATGATAGAATCGAACATAATATTTGAGTGAAATTTTATTTGATCGTTGAGTAATTATGACGGATTTTCTTTTGTGTTTTTGAATATATATAACTGTTCAATAGCATCTACTTTTAGGTCCAATATAAATGATTTCTAAACTTTCTACAATTGATAAAATATTTTGGTTTTCTTGAATTAAATGTTCAGCAAACGTTAATATTGAAGTTTTCAATCTATATATGTTCTTTATAATTTTATTATAACTTTTTCCTGTATGGCTAATGTAATATTTAGGACAAGTTTATTTTAAATATATAATGGTATTACGACTACAGTCAAATATTTAATGTTTTCACATAGTTAATCTAAATTTACTTTAAGATCATTTTAATGTTAACTAAATATATTATATTACTATTTCTATTCAGTTTGTTTGTGTAAATATTGACTAGATTTAGTACGCTTCATTGCATTAACATAACTTATTTCAGATACTTTGGAAATGTTCTATTAACTCAACCATTATCACTAACATGGAAGTTACTAAGTCTAATGTAACATAAATTGTAATTTATTATACATAAGTTTTGGAAGACACACAACCAAAGTGGCTACTATATATTCAAGAGCTTGTGAATGTAAACTGATCTGAGTTTATGTTAACTGCCCTCGAAGTGAATTAAGGATTGTTAAATATCATATCATGTAATAACACCTGCGGTTGTTAAATATACAACAGTAATCTATTAACATTCGATAGAGATTACGGAGTCCCGTAAAACTGGGTCTCCTGCTGTTACACGAAGAGGCTTACCTGTAACAGGTGCTTACACGTGTCCCGTAAATCTGTGCCTCCTGCTGCCATAGGTAGAGGAAAGAGGACTGTGTTCTCACACGGGTCCCGTAAAAACTAGGTTTCCTGCTGTCACAGGTAGAGGCCAGAGGACTGTGTGTTCACACGGGTCCCGTAAAACTGGATTTCCTGCTGTCACAGGTGGAGGCCAGAGGACTATATGCTTACATAGCTCCCGTAAAACTGGGTCTCCTGCTGTCACAGGAGAGGCCAGAGGACTGTGTGCTCACACGGATCCCGTAAAACTGGGTCTCCTGCTGTCACAGGTAGAGGCCAGAGGACTATGTGCTTACATAGATCCCGTAAAACTGGGTTTCCTGCTGTCACAGGTAGAGGCCAGAGAACTGTGTGCTCACACTGGTCCCGTAAAACTGGGTCTCCTGCTGTCACAGTTAGAGGCCAGAGGACTGTGTGCTCACATAGGTCCCGTAAAACTGGGTTTCCTGCTGTCACAGGTAGAGGCAGTAGTATTCTTCTCAATATCTCTCATTCCACTCTTTGTCTCTCTCCCACACACGCTGACATTATGTCGACAATAGTAGACCCAAATATTAATGATCCAAGTTCAGATCCCCTATAAAAGTGAACTCTAAAATTCAGGTATATATCTATAGAATATAAGGTTGGTTATGCACATATCACAAACTAAAAAAAATTCCCACTTTGGATATCTACACAGTTACTTGTCTTTTCACTGTGCCATTTAGCTTTGTTTTCTACATTTGTAAGAGGATATCAGTTATTATGTTTGCTTAGAACATAAAACATAAATGAAATACTTTTTCTGTCATAGAGGATATTCATTTATAAATGGAAGACGGAAGTTCTATTAAGAACTACAATAGAATTGCCTCCTATTGTTATTTCGTTCGTACAATTTGGTGATCCCACCTGCCCACCCAACACCATTAACAACACCAACACAGAATGTATTCAAAATTTAAATGTTTTTATTCTTATTTAAATGTATATGTACTTTTTTTATTCCATTATTGTTTGATTTTTGTTTTGCGCTTTTATTTCCTATTATTTTTACAACAAATTTAATTTTTGTTCCTTTATAGTACTTTATTTTTTTTAATAATTTCCTTCACTTTGAGTAAATGTTTTAAAAACATAGGTTTAAGCTCTTTTATATTAATAATACTATATCGTTATCAACATTTTTAATATAGTCATTACTCGAAACTATATTAAACATTCAACAAAACGTCAGTACAGGTTTAACGTTTTTCTGCACGCAACAAATAACTACATTTATGATATTCACGTGACTAATTCTTAAAGTGTTATATTAATGTATACTTAAACTGTTATATCTGTTCTTGGAAATAAAATATTTAGTTTTCATAAAAACTGGTCAAGGTAAAGTACTGTGAACGAAAAGTAAAGAGCTTTAGGCCAAAAATATATGCGTGTATTATATAGGTATGTTTTTAAAGAAATGAACAAAGAATATTTATAATGTAAATATGTACAAGGAAATGAGGTTGGGATAGTATGTAAGATGAGTACCAAAGAGAATATTTTTCAAAGTGATATTCCATAACCAAACGGCTTATAATTACTATAGAGAAAAAAGGAGTTGTATAAGAGAAGGTAGTGTCTAATAATAAAATATTTATTACTCCTGCATATAGTGGCAAAGCTTAAATAGTGTTAGTTCATTAATATGTTGTTGTGGTCTGTCAATTCATACTACACACATCGTCTTTACATATACTCCGGCATTGTATAGAGACAACAAGAACTTATTTATTCTTTTCCATATGTTTTTTTTGACTAGGAGGAGAAAACAAAGATTGTGTAAGATTGCTCGGTAATACTTAGATCTGTACTGATTTCTTGTACATTAAAGTAAAAATTGTAGAGGAAAAATAAAATGTTGTATTTAAATATCAAAGGATATTGTGTATGTTGCAATACATTTACCAGCAGGTCCTTATAGGATTGTTTGTGTGCGATTATAAGATTAAAGTATTCATGTCAAAATAAGTAACTTTACTGTATATATGTCTCAGCTGAGGGCTAAATATATTAACAAATGACATATATCCCGGTTATCGTACTGATTTTGATCATCCCCCCAGGAAATGCACAGAACAATCGTAACGTTAAATATTTTTACATGACATAATACTACTGTCCCAAATTATTTTACTAAATGGAAATTTTAAATATTAATTTACTATTAGGATTCTTTGTAAATTAATAATTGTAAATTAAACTTTCTCAATAATTGGGATTACCAAACATTTAACAAATAATAAACACTTTGTACTTTAGTTTTATCAGATAGAGATTCAATAGAAAAACTTAAGAAATATATCCTTTACATGTAAATAAATATCTCATAATATTTTTGGAATACGTTATAATATATTCATACTTACCATTTTATCTGTCTGAGAATTATACTTTCATGTCCCAGCGTAGTTTTTGTAATACAAGAACTTCTTATTGTATTACTATGTTCAGTTCCACACCACAGATAGAACAACAATCTTCTATAAATAATTCATGGACAGTTTGAGGAATTCTCTTTCTGATAATGTTGAAATATCAATAACAGATGCCGTTTAGGACGGAGGTCAAGAGATTGTTCGTGGTGATTGTGGTAGTATGGAGTTCGAATGCTTTGTGTAAATGTATTGAACTGTAAGCATTGTAGTTACATGAGTATTTAGTTTAATTTTAAGTAATAATATGACAACATGTATTGATTTCATACATGTATATCATAATCTAAAATTATTTAATTTTGTTATTATAAACTAACCTTCAATTACTGCCAATCGTTTTTCAGCCTAACACCAGCGAAAAATATGTTAAATTTTGTACTAGCTTGTCTATTTATCAGGTTTGTTGATAATACGTGATATTCTATTGTAAACAAACGTCTCTAGTAAATGAAAACAAACAATTTAAAGAGCTGTTGGGTGGTAGCTTTTGTCTAGCTCTGATTCTTTACCTGGTTTCAAAATAGCTATTATTTTTTTTAACTTTAATGACTTTGGGCATATAGCCAATATGACAGTGACGGCTGTTAGAAGCAATCGTAACACACATAAAACAGTAGCTAAAATGAGAATCAGGACTATAGTTCGACCACTTTGATTGCGACCTAAATAGAGAACCTGTGAGAGAGACAGAGAGAGAGAGAGAGAGAGAGAGAGAGAGAGAGAGAGAGAGAGAGAGAGAGAGAGAGGAGAGAGTGAGAGAGACAGAGAGAGAGAGAGAGAGAGAGAGAGAGAGAGAGAGAGAGAGAGAGAGAGAGAGAGAGAGAGAGAGAGAAAGCTACTCATTGAAGTAAGACAGAAAATAAATCTTCTCCAACCACTGAACCGACGTGCCACTGTGCCACTTAAATATTTAGTTGTCATGAATACGCTGGAGGAAGATCCGTCTACTACGTTATTGAGCTGTAGGTGACCATTGGTGGGTAAGGAACGTGGTGGAAACTGGAATATAGTACATCTGGAACATGGCATAAGTGGAATGTGGAATTAGCTGATGTAGGGCAGTTTGTTGTTATTACTGAGTTGTATTGTAGTTAAATTATAATTATTTGATTTGTGATAATATTTTCTTTTAAATATGTATTTTATTACAAATGCCAATAATATGGTTGAATTGTTCAGTGACTTACCATCAAACTAAAATAATATGTGTCACTACTATCATAAATGTATTATTTATATATTACTTAGTATGCAGTTTTAAAAGGTGTGCTTTGCTAACTGTATAAGTCTTGATAGATCGATCAAGAACATAATATTCAATTTCAATGTGATTATAATTTAAAATTTAATTTTACTGCAAAACTAACAACATTCAAAATTATGGCTATGTTATATCGACTTTTATAACTCAATCAGTTTTCTTTACTTAACTTTAGTTAACTTCACCAGCTGATTGTCTCCGTTGTCCCCACTCCCAACATTGTCCCTCACGCCAACTGGAGACGGAGTGGTGGAACACTTCCCCTCTGCTGCTAAATATACCACGTAGGTCGCTTTCAATCCGGCCCAATTATAACATTGAACAGCAACATGCTGGATCATTGTGGGGAGCCATCGCAAAATGTATGTGTTCTACAACTTTGTCTCTTGTTTATTTCACTGCTGACAATTATGCTCCCATATAGCTCAACAATGCATATGTATGAGAGGTTGATATAAAACTGAATAGGCGATAAGGGGTATCTGCGGCTTCCTCACTGCAGTCCATCTACCAAGGCTTCCAGTGCTGTGCAACATAGTTCCTCCTGATATTAGACGCAAATAGGCACCCCTCAGAGTTAAAAATCGATACAGTAATCAAACATTCCAATAAATATTAAAGTTTATTCGTGAGATCTTTTGTTTACTAAGTAATCA
The DNA here is from genome assembly GCA_035578905.1 of Stictocephala bisonia. NCBI lineage: Eukaryota > Metazoa > Arthropoda > Insecta > Hemiptera > Membracidae > Stictocephala > Stictocephala bisonia. The sequence continues at coordinate 44,785 of JAQJVL010003452.1, forward strand.
TTGTCAAACACTCACATCAAAAGACTTCTCAGACTGTTTTAAAAGATCATATATATTCCAAATCTCCCCATTTTTAAGATATCCCACATTCTGTAGGACGAATTAAATATAGATATCAACATCTTCGACTAGCTTCCCAGTTGGGCCTTAATATGAAACGAGTTTTCGCCAAAAACCATCAGGGTGTTAACTTGGGATACGTTTAACGGTTGAAAGGAGTTTCTAGTATCAGACCCTATGACGTTGTCGGTTGAATGAACCTTCTTCGTGATGAATGGATGATGTTGAATTACTTTGGATGCAACTACTAGATATATAAGTGAGGAATAGCAAAAGATCAGTCATGCGATTGCGAAGTCGAAGTTCAAAATACGGATCTTATAGTTAATAAATTGCCCATCACTTACTTTTCAAAATGGATTAGCTGGTCTTCATTCATTTGGAGGGTAAGATGTTGAATACAAAAAACCCTGATTCAGGTATTTGCTGAGAGATAAATATTTAAAAATAAAGACAAAATTGTATTTAATGTAGATTTTATTTTACTTAGATCTTTGGTATTAGTTTAGTTTTTAATATTTTATAAATTTTGTAGTTAACCTATATTATACAATAATACTTTATTTATTTTATTTTATTTTGATTGTTGGTTTTACTGTTTTATTTTATTTCATTATATATATATATATATATATATATATATATATATATTATATATATTATATATATATATATATAATACTCCCCTTCCACTTTATTAAGTGGAAGAGAGTATTAAATAATAGGAAACTTATCACGTAAATGAAGCCTATTTCGTTGTGATTTATTTAAAATCATTACAAACAAGAAATTTATTTTTAATATATCAAAAGAAAATTATTCCATTTCGTATTTTGAAACAAAGCGATCATAACTCCACATGCCAGAGCCAATACTTTCTAAAAAAAAAACCGTTCAAAGGCAATAACTGTACTCTTTTATGGAGTTGGCAGTTCCATGTAAAGGATAATAAACATGATTAAATTTAATTTGTTTATGAAATTATTGATATAAAATCATGTTGTTACTTTCAAAAGATAATATTTACTTTCACTGTTAATATTACATTTAACATAGTTTGTGTCATATGTAAATTTATCAATTTCTCTAACATTAAAAAAATAATAATCAATAAAATATGTATTTCTTTTTATCATAAGTATTTCAGTTTATTGCAAAATTGAAAATTAGTATGTCAATAAATTACTAGTCATTTCTCGTAGTTCATAATATTTTTGAACTAAAATTCCACTTATTGTGCTTTGGACAGTATTATATCCTAACAAATATGTTATGAATATATATTGATAAAAAGTACAAATACATTTACTTTATAATTCATTGTACATTCATATAGAGATGTTTTTTAAGAGGCTTCTGAACACAAAACAGTTATAGCAAAATAAAACAAAAATGGTTCCTGATGGATGAATTAGGTAGTATATAAATGAAAACATAATACCAATAAAGTGAAAGCAGTGACCTCATTAAATAAGAGTAAACGTGCTCATAAGAAATAAAAGTTGAATGAAACCCTTTAACAACCTTTAATATGTTGATATGTTATTTAAGAAAACTCATATGCAATTTCAAAAGAATTTATAATAAAAAATCTGATAATTCAAACATATATACAGGGAGGGGCTATTTAAGTGGAATATTGTATGCAGCTGGCCCAAGAAGAAAATATACCATCGTGTTGTCACAATTATTTCTCTCTTCTTCAATAAGATCTTTTATCTAAATAAGGAAACATTTTTATTCCTTTATAATTATAACATCGGAGTTTTAAAAAAATTTTCTATAAGAAAATCATCATAAAATTAGCTATTAAACCGTAGTTATGGTGTTATGCAACAGGTTTTGTATCTAAAGCGACCATAAAATTAGATGTAATAAAGAAGTTGTCAAATTAAAATAATTATTTCCATATTGTACATTTATTTAGTGGTAGAAAATTCTAGCCCATTCCTTTGGATTTTTGTGATAAAGATAAAACTGCAGATATAGATCCTACATTTTTAATAGTTGTATATTTATTACTTTATTAATAATCAATTAATGGAAAACTCATATGCAATTTCAAAAGAATTTATAATAAAAAATCTGATAATTCAAACATATATACAGGGAGGGGCTATTTAAGTGGAATATTGTATGCAGCTGGCCCAAGAAGAAAATATACCATCGTGTTGTCACAATTATTTCTCTCTTCTTCAATAAGATCTTTTATCTAAATACGGAAACATTTTTATTCCTTTATAATTATAACATCGGAGTTTAAAAAAAATTTTCTATAAGAAAATCATCATAAAATTAGCTATTAAACCGTAGTTATGGTGTTATGCAACAGGTTTTGTATCTAAAGCGACCATAAATTAGATGTAATAAAGAAGTTGTCAAATTAAAATAATTATTTCCATATTGTACATTTATTTAGTGGTCGAAAATTCTAGCCCATTCCTTTGGATTTTTGTGATAAAGATAAAACTGCAGATATAGATCCTACATTTTTAATAGTTGTATATTTATTACTTTATTAATAATCAATTAATGGAATATATTTTTTTATTTAAAAAGTTTAAAGTTTAGTGAATTAGATAATTCACTGTCATATTTAAAGCCAAAGTAGATCTGTAGACAATTTTATTTTCTAAGTGATTAAAAGAATAAAGTATGGAATAAAAATCTCCAACTGATAGCATCGAAATAAAAATGTAACTTCGTCCATATGAACAACGAAGTACATTTCTAAGCTATGGGATCGTTTAAGTTTTCTGGTATAAAAACTGGTGTACATGATTTCACACTATTAAAAATGAAGCATCGACATTTCATATTTATATGGATACTATAGTTAAATACATTTTAATTTACATTTTAACAGATCATGTGAACTCAAATGTATATGATAAATGTTTTTGCAGGTAGATGCTATTGTGTTTCCATTCATCGTACTATGTAAACTGTTATAGTGGCACATACATTTTCCATAGAGTTGAACAAGTATAGTCTGTCCAAACGTGTTACATTGGTTATCGAAAATGTCAGTTGATAGCTTGTATTTGATCCATTTTTAATATCAACAAACTTTCTCGCAAGTATTAGGAATATCGTGCATAAATTTACAATTTTATTTGACCAAATGCATAGCCAGATTACAAGACATGCCTAGTAAACCTAGAAACCCGATATTTTAAAGATTCAGAGTCAACTACAGTAATATATGTATAAAAGCCATTTACCTCTTAACACTATTTCTTCAAAACTATAGGTTCGATTGATTTGAACATTTTTAAATATGTTTATCTAGGCCTCTAAAGGCTTATTAAGAAAGAATTTTCTTCTCCGACCTCAGGACTCCATCCTACTGGCCTCCAACATTTCCATGGTATTCTTATGGAGGTATATTATTTGATTGATTTATTTCATTACCGGCTGTTAAATAAGAACAAATTGAATAAACTATAGTTAGGATTTACTTTTAAAATTGAGTAAAGTAGTAAATTATTCATAACATCAGCTGTTTTAAATTTGTTGATATATTAAATAATTGTTTTTCAAAAACAAAGTATTTAGTTTAATTTTCTTTAAGTAGTTTTTTAATGTTCTAGAATTGTTCGAAATTTTACTTATATTTTGAATGAAAGTTCAATATATAAGTATATATTTTGAATAATCTAATTCAATATTATGACCGGTGAAGTGGGCGGGATAAGCTAGTTATTTATAAATATAATCTAGCCAAAAACAAAAATACAATACACAAAACTATTGCAATTCCCTCACAGAAACTGACAAACAAAGTACAAACCCACCTGCCCACCCATACACGCAATTTGTTATTGACCCACCCGCCCACCCATACACGCACTTTGGTATTGACCCACCCGCCCACCCACACACGCACTTTGGTATTGACCCACCCGCCTACCTACACACGCAATTTGGTATTGACCCACCCACCCACTCATACATGCACTTTGGTATTGACCCACCCGCCCACCCACACACGCACTTTGGTATTGAAAATATTATATCTATTATTTTATCAAATTTAAAACAATAAAACTAAATTAATAATAATCTTAATCAGGCACGTAATTACAAGAGACGTAAACTACTCCTTAATTATAGATTTGTAACTACATTTATTTGGAGCAAAATAAACTGAAATATATTCAGAACTTGAACATAGTTGAAGTTATAAGCATCTCAAAGACGGAAGTTTGATACATCGGTTTGATCTATTAGTTGATGTCTAATGAACCTTAAACTTATGGTGTGTATAGATAGGAAGTAACTCTACATTACAGCACACATTTAATATTATGAAGACCATGAATAATATTAAATGTGGCATGTACCCGCAGTGGCATGTACCGTCCGTACCCGCAGAGGCACAATGTTAATTGGCAACTATTGGCTCAATCTAGTTTGTACATTTTAAATTAGTAATAATCGCAATAGTCTTGTTTAATTTTAAATTATATTAAACTTAAAATATATTGTTTACTTCAAATCCCTTTTCCAACATATTGGGTTAGGTTTTACCGTATCCAAGGTCACCACGACTTAAGGAATATTCGTTATGCTGGTTTCATGATTGGAAACCACATTTTATGCGTAAAGATATCCCTAAGTAGATTTACTTTATATATTTATTTTGTTGTGCATATAGAATATCTTCCTTTAGTTAACTCTACGTTCGTTTTAATAATCTAGAGATTTTATTTTATCTATCAATGCTTTGATATGTATATTTATTTTTTTAACTCGAGACTGAAATACTAATTTTAATGTTTATAGTTAAGGCTTCAATTATATAAAAATATTACTACATTTATTTTTAGTAAAATAAAATAAACATTATATGTATTTATTAAATATGATTATGTAAACATGTGTTATGCTTACTCTTATAAAAAAGAACATTAATGGAACAACACAATATTATGGACAGAACCAATTATAAATGGTTCTAAATAAATCACCAATGCTGTATAGGGAATTACTTGTGACTAAGACAAAATAAAATATATAATTAATTAATTATGTAAATATATGTATAAACCAATAATAAGCAAATGTGTTGTATTTATTTTGTAAACCACTAGACGAGTCATCATGATTAATATATAAGTGACAACAGCCCCGTCACATAACCATAATATGTCGTTAATTAATCATGATACATTACCACAATGTATACCATATTTAGGTTTATATTGTAGAACTTTATTTTGATTTTATTATCATAAAAAATGGTAGATATAAAAATTTACAAAATGTAGGCCTAATTAACATTTTAATGCAGAGAGCTGTTAAAATTATACGTTATATTCATACGCAGTTCAGCAGATGTTTATGTTACTGTATGCAATCTCTCCCATTGTTGGGATTAACAAGGAATAGAGCTGCATTAACATTTTAATTGAATGTCAACAACGCAGTGCTTTCAACCTGTTTAAGAAATTTACATGATTAGAACTGTTATTATTACTGCAGTAAGCTGCATTGTATACATGGAAGGATATATATATATATATATATATATATATATATATATATATATATATATATATATATATATATATATATTTATATATATATATATATGGTGGAATGCTTTCAGTATAGTTACTTAAATGTGTATAGCTATAAAATCTTCGTCATAATTGTATATGTTTGTATTTTGATTAACAGAATGGAAAGTAATTGTTGAAATATGTAATATACAGTATAACTGTTTATTACGAAAGTGGTCAGTTAAGTCTAGGAATCCAACTTAATTATAATACGAAATTCGTGGAATGATTAGAACCAAGGACAACCACTCAGCCAAAGAAAGGGACCTTTATCCCTAGATACATGGTTTAAGACTGATTATCGTACCTAATTAAAAATTATTGCCGGTACTTCAGTACATTCTAGACAATTTCAAATGGTGATCAGTAGGTAACATTTTCAAGGAGTCTTTATTTCCTTTGAATATAGTTTGTACTTCCCCAAAATACAAATTTGTATTTTCTTTTAAACAAATCCCTGGTTTTGAAGAAGGAACATTTACTTTTTTTTATCAAATCTTATATTTTAGTTCCAGTTCCATTATTTAGTGTGATTTTCGGACTGTTTTATTACTAATTTAATTAATAATTTAAGTTTTACGTAACACATGAGTGAGAAAACGAGTTTGGTCTACAAGAGTGATTTTTGCATATGTATATTGCATGGAAAACTCCTTCCATGGCAAATTGCATAGAAAGCGCAATTATGATAAAAGCAACGACTAACAAAAAAATATGACGTCACATAAATTTTACGTATGGTCAGCAGATATGGTCAGCAAAATTCGTGGTTTTTTAACCATGAAGGCCTGCTGACCATTCGTTCGTCGAAAATTTATGTGACATCATATTTTGTTGTTAGTCGTTGCTTTTACTCGAAGAAACCCAATTACTTGAAACTCAGGTTTCCTATTGTTCAGAATAACCTTCCCTATAAATAAAACCACGTATTTTACTATTTTTTATTAAATAGGTTTGTAGGTATATATACAGACATAATGCACTTTAGTACAAATGAACTTTTTGTATAAACATTTAAGGAATACAGATAGAGGAAGTGGAGGGTGAGTACATTTCTCTCCATATCCTAGATGTTTCCATCTCCATACATCCAAAGGAACAAGAAGGTATGTAGGTAGTTCAATTGGATGGCACGTGGTAACTACTGCCCCCTCCGCATGACGTTACTGGTGAGATCGAACCTACTCAATACACATTACTGAGGCCTCATAACCCCAGGTAATATGACAAGGCAATATAAATAATACATAAGTGTTAAATAAGTCGTTAAAATATATTTATATAGATCAAAACACACACACACACATATATTATATATATATACATAAAATTATGTATAGTAAAAATAAGACATATTTCTGTAGAAAGAAATCATTCCCGTAATACTACAAAACTCATATTGGAAAAAAGGGCCATTATGAAATAAAATGAATCAAATAATATTTCTCATACTATGGAAATAATGGTAAAGCCAAAGTAAGCTATTTTAGTTCATCAAAATAAAATAACACGAATAAGATACATTTATTAATTAAACACGTAAAGATAAATTTAATAACAGGGAGACTCAACATTTATTTACTTTGATTGATTTTATATTTTAACACCTGATATTTATCGTAACAAACATCCTCAAATGGTTATATTTAGAATTCTTAAAAGTAGTAACTGTTAAATCAGCATATTATATGTAGGTTCTAAACTTATAACAAAAATTAAAATATGTTTTCAGCATCTTTACAAATTATAAACATAATTTTGAAACCAAATAATTAGCTTAATAACAAAATAAACAATTTTAATACGACTATACACAAAAATGTGTTCAAATTTTACCTAAATATTTTATTTACTGTATATAATTTTGAGAATACAAAATTGAAAATAATACACAGATGTGTTGTCCATACAACGTCCAGTAAAGTAAGTCAGTGCTGAATCTACTTATATTAAAATTACTAACAATGTAATCCATTATTAATAGTCATATAACATTCTATATTAATACCTTAATTATTTATGTAGCTCTAACTCCCTTTTTTTATTTTTAGTTTTATTCTTCCATAATAACATCAAAACAGATCCTTTTATTTTAATACAAATATTCTATCTAAAACTACTCAATATGGGAAAGAAAAATATTCTTTTCTTGCCACTTTTTCTAAAAATAAAAGTAAGACAATTTTATATTTTTAGTGGAAACAGATCCAAGACACCCAATGTTCAACCAAGTAATAGTGCCACAACGTCTATGTTCTCAAAGGAGCTTCCTAAAAAGATGCAGGCCATCGGAGACCAATGCAGAAACCAGGTGACACACCTTATGGGAGGAGGAAATCCCCCTAATATCGAAGTTTACGGCAAAGGAAGAACTGGCATCTGGGCACTGGCTTCCATATGATGAATGGCGGGCTCTCAACAGATTAAAGACGGGCATCTCAAGGTGCAAGAGGAACCTCAAGAAGTGGGAATATCAAGATGAAGACAAGTGTTACTGTGGTCTCAGCCAAACCCCGGAACACCTTCTACTGTGTAGATACATTGGCACAATTTGTCTAGAGGACGATATTTTTAAAGCAAATGACAAGGCTATTCAAGCTGCTTGATTTTGGAAGAAGATGATTTAATCAGACAGTCCGGACACGGAAAGTAAGTAAGGAAGTATATTTGTAGTGTATTATACAATTAATATTATATAATAGATAAAGAAAATTAACCTATGAGACTCATTGTAATTATAAATAAAATAAATAATCCACATACTAAAATAGCTAAAATATTATTTATTATTATACACCTTTATCAAAGAACTTATATCAAAATACGAGTAAAATAAATAACCACTAACAATGGCAATTTATTTAATAAGTATATTTTAATATGAAAAAATATTATTTTAGTTATAACTACTATATAAATGTTATGTATATATTTCTCATTGATACACTTTCTAGATTACAACAATATTAGATAATTTCCTTGCCAGACTTGACGATACTATAGCCATATTTATAATGGAAGGTAGTAAACACTCCAATATCTAGAGAGATCCTTCCTCCAGCTTCACGGAAGTTATGTCCGCTGGAATTTGTTTGCTCGTTATCTCTCGGAGAAGATGAAATCGGTTATGAAACTGCATGAGTTCCAGGAACTGACCGGAAGTTTTACTATTCGAGATAGTATGAAGCAAACAGTTCTAAGTAAATTACAGCTATCAGGCACACAGCAAGGTAATCCTTTAATTCATTGTAATTGTATAGTTGGAATTATAGATTGCATACATATATCATACATACGACATGGGAGATTAAATAAAAATACTGTAAAATTATGTTATTTTTTTAAAACTTTGAAACTTTATTAACAATTTTTAGTTATGTCAATAAAATCAAAAAAAGAAAAGTAAACTCTAGTTGAAATCGTACAATAGCAAGGTAGTGGTTGCGAAGTCATTTTATTTTACCAGGCGCCAAAATAACCTGATATCAAAATAGTATTACATATTTTAATATCAGGTTAATATATTACTTCCAATGTGGCTGTGAAATAAAATAATACGGCGACGCAGTCTGTTGTAAGGAAATTTGACGGAGAGCACCTGCAAACAAACCGTGAACGCAATCTGGGTACAGCTCCCAAGTTGCATCGGGAAACAAGCACGGCGTTCGTTGTATGACTGACTATCTGCATCATTGATTAAAATGTCGTATATATTAAAGGGTCTGTACTATTCATATCTCGCATACAGACCACATACACGTACCTTGACCCTCTCCCACCACAAAAAATGTGTTGAGTGTTTTCACCAACCGAATTTGACTAGTGTTAATTCGAAGTAGTGAGGGACTTTTTACTTTACAAAGTATTTTTACTACACGTGCAGAGATACAGACCCACCCTACCTCTCCTACACGTGCAGAGGTACTGACCCACCCGCCCGCCCCTAAACATGCAGAGGTACTGTGGTATGTAATTTCTTTAACTCCTAGAAACACCCGGTCACCCATACATGTACAAAGGTATTGACCCAACCGCCCACTCCTACACGTACAGTGGTATTTACCCACCCTCCCAACCATACACGTACGGTAGTATTGACCCACCCGCCCAAAAATACACGTACAGTGGTACTGTGGCACCCGCCCACCCATACTGTAAGTATAGGCATTTGGCAGACCTGTGCTGCTATCAAACAGTAAACAGTCTAATGAGGGCTCATATGACTATTTGAATTAACGTAATTTCAGCATGTGTTGGAGAGAGACAAAGAGTGAAATGAAGAGATATTGAGAAGAATACTATTGCCTCTACCTGTTACAGCAGGAAACCCAGTTTTACGTGGCCCCTGTGAGCACACAGTCCTCTGGCTTCTACCTTTTAAAGAAGGAAACCCAGTTTTACGGGGCCCAAGTGAACACAGAGTCCTCTGGCTTCTACCTGTGACAGTAGAAAACCAAGTTTTACGGGACCCATGTGAGCACAGAGTCCTCTGGCTTTTACCTGTAACAGCAGCAGACCCAGTTTTACGGGACCAATGTGAGCACAGAGTCCTCTTTCCTCTACAGTTAGTAGTATAATAATATGAACAAGAGAATGATTAGTTGTAGTTTAATAGATTGTACAAAACGGCATGTTTTATCACACGAGATGAGATTTAACAATACTTAATTCACTTTGATGGAAGTCCACAGAAACTCGATTCAGTTTACATTCACAAGCTCTATGCATATAAAGCAGCCACTTTAGTTGTTTGACCTCCAAAACTTTGTTCAACAAGTTCAAACTTGTTTTAAATTAGACTTAGTTACTTCCATTTTTATGATTATAGTTGACTTAATGAAAAGTCCCAACGTATGTAAAATGAGTCATCAGTACAAATTGACTGAAGCCCATTACTTTAACACAAGTAAACTGTTTGTAAATATTAATAGTTAACTATAAAATAATCTGACTGTATTTTTTGATTTGTTAAGTGAACAAATATGAAATATGACTGCAGTCGTAACACTATTGTATACTTGAAATATGACTGCAGTCATAAGACTATTGTATACTTGAAATCAATGACTGGGGTGCATAAGTTTTTGTTTAAAATACTCGGGTGCTTGTACATTAATAAATTGACTCCATATAGCTAAAAAATAATGGTCAAACAGTTTTAAAAATAATGACACATATTCATGCGTGCACGTTTGTGTTTGTGTATAGTTAACAAACCATATCGCAATGTAGCTGATTACTACATAGGCAGAGACGTACGTAATTTTTACAAAACATATAATAATACGGAAGAGTGAAAATATACTTATTTTTCAACCATACAGCAGTGAATCAATAAATTATGTGGTAATGACCCATACACATACAGTGGTATTGACCCACCCGCCCACCCATACACGTACAGTGGTAGTATACAGTCAGGCACTCTTAAATACTTACAAATGTAAATAAAGTTTATAAATACAAAACTACTTATTTTTATATTTCTTTCAATAAGAAATCCACTTACTTAGTGTAAATATACATCTTAACCTAATTTACTTTGACTGGGTATATTGCTAGTGTCATATGTTTACAATATGTATTAATTTTATACACATACATTTTATTTTTCAGTATTAATAATCGTGAAATTGATCATATAAAAAATGAGTCAAAGTCAACAATTATTCCTTAAGTACCAAGTTTGCCTTTTTTCAGTGTTTTTAATATATTACTGTAACACTGACTGTAACACATTACTGTAACACTACAGTAATGTGTTTTAAATATTACTGTAACACTATTAGAAACTTAAATGACTTTTACAACAATTTGATACTATTAATATTAATTTAAAATAATATTATTAATAAAACTATTTATATTAGTAATTGTAGATATTGAATTAGAAGAACATAGATTGAATAGTATATTTCTTTTGAGTGATGTGGTTGTAAAATATATTTTCGATTATAGGTATTTAAAAATATTAAAATGTTGAGCCAACACAAAAATGTCTGTTTGCACTTCACAACATTGATTTCTAAGGTGGTTTATGACAGATATTCTACATATAGCAAACTCATAAACTTTAAATTTACTTTTTGTTAGTTGTTGTCTACGATAGTATATAATCCATGATGAAGCTGGTTAGTGGAGCTGCAAATGCCTGTAAAAGAAAATAACATATTTTCCAATAATACATTTTCTTTGAATAATGTATAAGTTAATAATGTAACTTTGTTAGTTATATTATAATAACAAGGGGTTTATTATAACTTCCTATGTTTTAGTTATCTCATAACTACAGATAAAGAAGGTGCTCTTACTGTATGCTCAGAGGAATTTGTAGAATTTTACATTCTCCACATTTTTTAATTGAGAAACACAAATTGATATACTGCCGAAAATTCACAATGAAAATTTCCGGCATAAATGTACCGGTTATTTTATACAAAGAAACTAAGAAAAGCTTTTTTAAAACTAAAAACTATGGATGTAACATCAATACATATTATGAAATTTTCCTTTATACAAACGAACTTGATATTCATTTTTCTTCCTACGATGAACGAACCGTTATATTTAACAAAAACTTTTATATTAGGTAATATAAGACTATGTCAGTTAACGTAAGGTCAGGTTAGTTAAGTTAAGTTAGTTAAATTTAGGTTAGTTAGTTAACCGATATATTTGTTGAACATTTAAGTTATTATTAGTCGTATGTCTAATAAATAAATAAATAAATTCTTTATTGCATGAATACAATTAACAATTGTGTTGCAAAAGTCAAAATTTCTTTTAGCCTAAAGCACTCACATACAATCGGACACATTCATACATACATCTTGCACATGCATCATACATTCACACACTTGACACCAGAATTGCATAATAGGGTGTTTACTGACTGTCCCAGCGGCTTTGAAAGAATTCTTCATCTGAATAAAAAGCACTTTCCACCAAAAGGTATTTCAAACGTCTTTTGAACAAATTCAGGTTTTGATTTTTAATTTGTTCAGGGAGCAAATTGATTATGTTTACACCCACTTGTGATGGCAGACGCTTGAAAGCTGCGCTTCTATGTCTCTGCGTTCTGTAATTATTCCTCCCTCTAGTTTCATAAGAGTGAACATCCCTGCCGCGCGTCAAAGTGCACTTTGACTTGCAGTACAGGGCGACCTCCAATATATAGAGGCAGGGTAGGGTCAATAATCTAAGCTCCCTAAACGCTTCTCGACATGACTCTCTGACGTTTAATTTTAAAATAGTTCTGACAGCTCTTTTTTGAAGTCTAAATACCCTTTCTAGCTTGTATTTAGAACAATTACCCCAAAGTCTTATACCATAGGCTAAGTGGGTATGGATCAAGTTTTAATATGCAATAATATGCAAGTTTTAAGACTTCCAGGGAGCAGAATTGTGCCAGGTTGCGCAGAGCAAAAATGCCCGAGTTAACTCTAGCACACACACTGTCAATGTGAACATCCCAAGTCAACCCTTTGTCAAGGTGTATTCCAAGGAACTTTGTGGACTCTGTTTCCTCTAAGAGTACATCATCCACCATTACTGTAATTTGATTCTGTTTAAAGTGTTGAGACTGACAAAATTTTATGAAATTTGACTTAGAATTGTTTGTTTTCAGGCCCATTTTATTAAAATGTTGAATGCATTGATTCGGATCAATAAATGATTTTACTTCTAAATCACGTGATGATTCATCTATCTCACAAAAAGTCGTGTCATTAGCGTACTGAATAACTTTTCCGAACTGAATTGAAGATTTTAGACCATTTATATATAGATTAAACAAAACTGGACCAAGGATTGAACCCTGTGGGACACCTTGGGTAATAAGTGTTTTGCCTGACAGGGCATTCTCAACCTGTACACACTGGATCCTGCCTTTAAGGTATGACGAGACCCATTTATATGACAAACCTCGAACGCCAAAAGACTCCAACTGGTGCAACAGTGTCTCATGCTGCACACAGTCAAAGGCTTTGGTGAGATCAAGAAATATGCTAAGCACATGTTCTCTTCTCTCCAATCCATCGACAACAAGCTCTATAAGATTTGTGACTGCATCGACAGTTGACTTGTTTTTCCTGAAACAATATTGTTCAGGATCCAGAATGTCATAGTGTGAAAGAAAATTGTTCAACTGTGCAAGAAAAATCTTTTCAAAAACCTTGCTGATGGCGGGCAGAATTGAAATAGGACGATAATTGCTGATTATACAAGGATCGTCCTTTTTAAAAATTGGAACGATTTTTGCTGTTTTCAGGATGTCTGGAAAGGTCCCCTTTTCAAATGAAATGTTAACAAGTTTGGTTAGTGGCATCAACAATTGCTTATAGCATTGTTTAAGCAACCAAACTGAAACGCCATTAATATCGCATGATTTTTTGAGCTAAGTCCCTGCATGACCCAAGCCACCTAGTTCTCATCAACAGGGGTCAACACCATAGACGTCACTGGCGATCGAAAACCTTGTGGATGATTAGTAGGTCCCGTGAGATTAGAGTTAGAGTCGGCCTCAAAACTAAAGTACTTGTTGAATAAATTAGCAACAGTCTCAGGATCTTCTCTCTTTATGTCACTGTCGTATATTGTTATTGACTTGGATTTTTTTGAGAATTTTGAAATCGTTGATGAGTTATTAATTATGGTCCAAGCAGTTTTTGAAAAATTTTCACTGAAGTTTAAAGTTTTTTCAATGTCATCAATGTCGTCATCAACTAATCAACTTCGTTATCAACTTTGTGTTTAGGGGGAGTATCTACATAGTATTGATGTAGACTTCTATTTATAGTTTTGTTTTGTGTACAATGTTTGTATTTAAAATTTTTACACAATTAATACGTTCGGTGAAAAGTTTCTAAGCATTCGTATTCATAGGATTAGTATTGAATAGTAGAAAAAATATGAAAATTGGGATATGACTCTAAACGTCCATATTTACTGACAATGTATAAAGTAATTTTCATACAAAAAGTGTGTAAAACAACAATATTTATCTGCAGTTAATAAAATATAAGTTATAAAAAATTCCATAGCATTCAATTAGTGGAAATTTGTTCTACAAATATTAATTTATTTATAAAAAAAAAAAAAAAAAAAAAAAAAAAAAAAAAAAAAAACACATTAAGAAGACACATTTTACGGTTCAAACGATAGATAATAATATTTCAACAAGAATAAAGCAGAAATTAAACAATATGATGGTACTTAGAGGTATATGCATATTTTTAGGCGCAAACATAGGTTGGAGCTGCCGAAATGAAGGTTACATGCACCAGGTTGCCACCTAGGCGTCTGGGAACGATTCGTAGTGAAATATACAAAGTTAATAAAATTTTCTCCCTCACCACTCTCCTTCTTCAGTAATTACATGATTGTGGGTTATAGTGATGACAACTTCAGGCGATCTCCAGCCTGATATGTGGTCCGCTCGAATATATTTTCCTTCAGACCAATTTATATTTTCTTAGATAAAAAAACCTAGGGTATCTTTTAGAGTGTTTTTCATTAGGTCTGTGAAGTTGACCTACCTAGACAGCTTACCCAATTGTAATCAGTTATATCTTTAGGTCTCGTAAGTTCTAGAATATTAACGTTAGTTCTAAAAAAATTAACATAACTACGCTACTTTTAAAGTGGGTAGGCCAACTTTACAAAACAATATACCAACCTCACAAATTTTTTTCATGGACAATCAAGATATTTTTATACTTATCGTTACTTATTTTATAATAATCGTAAGTTCACAAATATTAACGTTAGTTCTTAAAATATAATATTTTATAAGAACTAAACTTACAGATGAATAATAATAATGAATATATCGAAAATATACCACTTTAAAGTGGGTAGGCCAACTACACAAAACAGATATTATAGCTCACACAATATGTTTACATATAATCAAGATTTATTTATAGCTATCGTTAGTTCCTCGTTTTGTTTCGTTAGCCCCCGAGTAGTAGCTTTAGTTCTTAAAAAATAACGAAGCTACACCACTTTTAAAGTGGGTAGGGCAAATTCACAAAATAGATAATTCAGCCCGCACACCTTTTTCAGAGATAACCTAGCTATCTTTATGGCTATCGTTAGTTACTTGTTATTTCCTGAATATTAACGTTGGTTCTTAAAATATAACAAAACTACACCACTTTTAAAGTGGGCAGGCCAACTTCACAAAATATATATTATAGCCCGCACAGTTTGTTTGCAGATAATCAAGATTTATTTATAGCTATAATTAGTTCCTCGTTTAGTTTCGTTAGTTCCCGAGTATCAGCTTTAGTTCTTAAAAAATAATGAAACTACACCACTTTTAAAGTGGGTAGGCCAACTTCACAAAACCGATATTCCAGCCCACACACTTTTTTGAGATATAATCCTACCTACTTTAAGTGGTGTCACTTCGTTATTTTTATGAACTAAAGCTAATACTCGGGAACTAACGAAACCAAACGAGGGACTAACGATAACTATAAAGATATCTT
>JAQJVL010003453.1:0-60846 GCA_035578905.1 Stictocephala bisonia
AAAAACAACAAACTCAACAAATACCAAAATTACCAATTAACAACTACATGGCCTATCTGCAGTCTAGCCGGAGACCCCCAAAACGTAAGATAAATGTAATGCCCACATAAAATTGAAAATTTAGAAAACTTCTGGCAAACAACAATTAAACCGGCAATTTAGCCCAAATCCCATAATTCCACCGGGCCAGGGAGTAAGCCGGAATCCCTGGGCAGCTCCGAATTAGACGTTAAATCAAAGCACAATAATCCCCTTTTGGTGAAAGTTTAAAAAATTAAACAATTAAACAGAAAATCTAACACGGTACCGTTCGAGTAAAAATGCACTTAAAGACATCTATAATACAACAACAACAAAAAAATAAATAACGATCACTAGGCCGAAACATATAAATAAATAACATACTTTAACAATGGGGACCTAAAAAATATAAACTCTAAAATATCTAACAACAAAATAAACTACTTAAACTAAATAACAATAAATATAAATAAATCTTAACATCAAAAAAAATTTTGGTGTATTTTAAAGCTTTTCCTTTTTTTAAATAAAAAAAATATAAGTCCCCATGGCTGTTGCATCAATCACTTTGTCCCAGTTTTAGGCCTAGGCACAAATTAAACAGTTCCACAAACTTTTTTTCTTCTTTTATTTTGCACCCTTTTTTTTCTTTTTTAAATTAAACCCCCCCAGCTCAGCCGCCGGGAAAATAAGCTGGCACGCACTGACCTGAGGACAGAAGTCTTCTACCCAAAGAAGTAGAGAGGGCAGCACGGGGCAAACTTGCTCAATCACATGGTCCCCAGGCCAGGCTCGCAGTGTGGTAGGTAGAACTTTGCCCGGACGACCGGCTGAGGGTTGAAACGTCCTACTCAAGGACCCTGGACTGCAAGGTCGAACACAGCACAATAAAAACAGTCCAGCCACAACCACAAAAATATTACACATAACAACTAATAAATATAAGGGTGCCTGATTTAACAAAACTTAACATGAAGAGACAAACAAGAACATGAGTGGAGCAAACAAGACAGTGAAAAATTAACTTTAGGCTATGAATAATTATGTAGGAAACTCAGATTTAAAACCCATTTACAAATTTAACAAATTACCAAAGAATAAATTACGTATATGGAACAAAAAAAATGACAAACTGAATACTAGGCTATGGATACAGGAGCAATATGTTATAACATGAAAATCAAAGTGTATAGCTAGGCTAGGTTATTGTCAAGTAACAAAAATATGATATATCGGTAACTCCAACTGAAAAAAGGCTCAATAAACATTATACAGAATTACAATTGAAAATAAAGGCAGATATAAAAAGCAATTAACGGTAGAAAAATAACATGGAGCACATGGCTCAAACCTAGGTTAACCAAACTAGACAAAGAAAATACAAATTTAACAAAACCCTGAAAACACAAGCAAGAACGATTAATATTATTGAAACAAAATATTCTCACCAAAAGGGTGATTAGATATTAAAACTTACAAAATGAACACTTACGTTTTAGAGCTTCTAGCCTATCATCTCGTGACTAACGGCTGCTGACCAACCAACTCGAACTACTAGAACAATCTAGAAGATGGCCAACCTGACAGCCAAAGGCCGGAACACGGAACGAACGGAACTGGGCCAACGGCCACCAAAGTACGCAAAACGCAGGCCTGAGCGAATCTCAGGCAGCCCGGCAGACTACGACGGAAAAAACGAAATGTACCGGTCAAAGACCCGGTACAAAACTTGCTTCGCTTATTTCTTTAAAATGTGATCTATATGATTTATTGATAGCACATTTGCATCGCTCATTTATTTGAAATTTAATATCATCTCGTTTATTGATGGCAAATTTGTTTCACAAAATTTTTTGGAATTTAATCGATTCTTGTTTATTGATTACAAGCTAACTACTTTGGCATTTAATCGCTTCTCGTTTAATGGTGACAAATTTGTTTCGCTAATTTCTTTGGAATTTAATTGCTTCTTGTTTATTGATGATAAACTAATTTCGCTTATTTATTTAAAATTTAATTGCTTCTCATTTATTAATTTGTTTCTTACGTACAGCATCGTTATTTTATATTCTTATTTACAATAATAAATTATTATCTTTCTGCTGTTGCTCTTTTCGGTCTTCTATGAGATGTATTGATTATATAGTATAGTTTTAAGCTTTACACCGCTATAAATAACTAGGCACTAAAATAATAATTTAATAAAAATAAAGAAGTAAAAAAACATATTAAATCATCAAATAAGCCACCTCTACTAAATTAACCATATGTTGTTTACGATTGTTTTATTTTTATGATTATTCATTTCTTGTCTTTACGTTACATTTAATACTCTGAAGACAGCCTATGATCCGAAACTAGTAATTAAATAAGGAACAAATGAATAATGGGTACTTAATTTAAAATAGTTCCATTTGTATACGAACCAAAATAGTGATTTTAAATTGATTTACAACCTTCCTTTTTAATAAGTTGGGGGTTCACCTTCAAAACCCCCCTTTTTAGAAACATACAAACTTTCTATTTTTTCATTCGTAAGGTGCCGATCGTTAAGATATGGGTGAATATGGATATCAAATGAGTGTGATGAGTGTTGAGAAGCGAATTTAGTTGTTGTTACAACTAAGACCGAATATTCCTTAGAAAGTGTCACTAATCTACAGCCCAATGACAACGAGCAGCCGGTGGTTATCAGCTGATCATATTTTGTTATGAATCTGAATGGGATCGAACTGAGAACCTTTAGATTTTGAAGCTGGAATTTAACCAACTACGCTACCGACCAATTACCATATTACTTCGTGATGCTAGAATGGATTCCAAATGATTTATCTCTTTTTCCTTTATGATTTTATCTTCTCTGTGTTCTAATATTCAGATTCTGGAAAGGTGAGCGTATGACTTTATCTTTCGATAATCTTGTTACATTTCAAGATTGTATATTCTAAGAAAATATTTTAACTTTGATATGAAGATTATCTGAGATGTTAAACATGATAAATATTGTTATAAGCCAATTTAAACCACGAATAAACAGATTTGGCACATTATTTTTATGAAATTAAAAACTCCTAAAATGATTAAAACTTATCAAGTTGTAATTGTTGTTGATAATAGAAATAGATTAAACCATACAACCAATTATTCGTTTTTATTATTTAAATGTATGATATGGTATGAATATCTTATACTATAAAACGAGCAAGGAATTGTATGTATGTACCTATTTCCAGTCATTTTATTTCAAAAACGGCTCTACCGATTTTCTTCGTACTTTGTCTATAAAAGGTTTTCTACCTCAGGAATCCAATGGATTTGGTGACAATTTTGAGAAAACTCATTTTCTATAAGTTTTCACGATTCCAAAAGTAAATGGGTGGGCGGGTGGGTCAATACCACTGTTTAATGTTTACTATTTACTATTTCAACATGTGAGTTATGATTTTAATTTATTTTTTTAAATAACACATGTTTTTCTGAATCTGTTAAAATGTAAACAAACCAAATATTATTGTATTTTTCTTACCTATGTCAATTCAGTTATTCTCGAACTTTATTTCATTTTTATTATAATTTCAACGCACCGCAACGCATATTTATGGTCCTTCGAGCCGGAAAATTTACAGTTCATTGATAACTTCAGTTCAATGTATTTTAACTTTTTCTTAGATGCTAGGCGGACGTCCTCCAAAACGACGCAAGTTTAATTTTAATAAAAATGAGCCACCAATACCGAATTTAAATGAATCCCAAGATACTGAAACATGCTATGAAGCTGAAATTGAAAATACAGATCTTGATTCAAACAATGAAACAAATCTTATGACTTGTAATAATACTTTGCAAACAACTTCTACAAATAATTCTGGAAATACCTTACAAACTTCTAGCAACTTTCTTAATTACGATTTGCCATCAACCTCGGTGTTACCCCCGAGGTTGATGGCAAATCGTAATTAAGAAAGTTGCTAGAAGTTTGTAAGGTATTTCCAGAATTATTTGTAGAAGTTGTTTGCAAAGTATTATTACAAGTCATAAGATTCGATTCATTGTTTGAATCAAGATCTGTATTTTCAATTTCAGCTTCATAGTATGTTTCAGTATCTTGGGATTCATTTAAATTCGGTATTGGAAGTCAGCGATTAGATGATATGAACCCGATCGGAGATCGGCTTTCCTGGTACTAGGTAATAAATGTGCATTAATGTACTTAATATTTTATGAATTGTTGTCACTGTAAACATGTATTATTGCCTATTGTTTGAAATGTGCAAAAACACGGCAAATTTAACAAATTTTTAATAAATTTCTTTTTTGTCTGTCTCGTACAAATGTAGTAATTAATTTTAAAGTGATATCTTGATGATCAAGAGAATTAAAATTTTGTTCATACCTCAAAAATGCGTGTTAATACAGGAATATGAAGATAATATGAATAAAATACTATTATTTATTTTAAAATTACAATACTGATACAACTGTATATTAAAGATTCATTATGTACCACGAAAGATTTTATCCAAGACTAACATTTAAAAATTTGTTTTAAGACTAAAGAAAAAACTAATTATGTTAAGAATTTAATAAAACCACGTTTTTAGAACAGACTAAAACAGTGATATAATTTCTTATGGGTGAATTAGGATCCCAAAAAATGGGATTAATGAAATTGTTAGTTTTCTGGCTGGTTATTGGTGAGCCAGTGGCCAAGCGGTCTAAAGCGTCAAGACTTTGAGCCTGGGTTAGATAGCACGGGGTTGGATAGAAGATTTATCAGTAATGTTCACCTTGTACTGTACTAGTTCTCCCCCTTACTCTGTATAAGTTCCCCGCACAGATCAGTAGTCTATGGGGAACGGGCAGAGTAAGGTTAAGAAGGAGATCGGCATCTCCTTAAGAAACATGTTTATGAATAAACAGTGACCAGCCAAGCACCATACTTTGTTCCATGAACCTATAAGGAATTAATTATGTTTTAGTTTTGTTTATAATCATTTGATAAGTTTAGGAAGAAGATTATCTAATGTGAGAATGTTGCATATATTAAGGCAACGCAACAATGAAACGTCCTAAGAGGTAAAAGAAGTGCAAGTTTGTTACATGAAAAATAAACATTAGAAGTCAAGTTTTTGGTAATATGTGTTTAAGATTTTATCAGCATATTGTAAGATTTGCAGCATAGTAATACAATTCTCTGAGGATGATTATTTGTATAACTTATTAATCTCTCATTAACTTTTTGTGTATCAGAATAAACCGAAATAAATATTATAATGACAATCAAACTCGTGATGTCACATACTGTTAAGTTGCCTCTCGCCAAAGTTATGACTTGCCCAGCTGTAACTGTAACACCGTTCTCATACACTGAGGTACGTACCTGAATCACGATCCCCTCGTCTTAATGCCACGTATTGCCAATAATCAAACGGCTACCCGTGTAATAACAATTATTGAGTCCACACTCGACGCCAATAACCACCGTCCTACAAAACGTTTTTCTCTATGGAAAGGTTAGTAGTCGTAATCTCAAAATGGTTTCTTGCCTAATACACAACGAGTTGTGTGTATAGTTACTTAATGTATGACGTGAATAACTATAACTCATATTATAACTCTTTTTATTCCACAACAGTCATGTGTGTGTTTACTGAATGTACCTAGTACGTAAATGATACGTAAATAACTATAATTAACTATGATGATAATACATCTTAGTTCCTTGATTTTCCCACAACAAGTCTGTATCACTACCTATGATCACTACGCGTGCAACGTAAAGATACGCACATTACTATGATGGTAAAACATCTTAGATACTTGGTTATTTCACAACAAGTATGTATCACTACCTATGATCACTATGCGTGCAACGTAAAGATGAGCACATAACTATGATGGTAAAACATTTTAGTTCCTTTCTTATTCCACAACAAGTATGTATCACACTACCTATGATCACTACGCGTGCAACGTAAAGATGAGCACATAACTTTGATGGTAAAACATCTTAGTTACTTAGTTATTCCACAATAAGTATGTATCACTACCTATGATCACTATGCGTGCAACGTAAAGATGAGCACATAACTTTGATGGTAAAACATCTTAGTTACTTGGTTATTCCACAATAAGTATGTATCACTACCTATGATCACTATGCGTGCAACGTAAAGATGAGCACATAACTATGATGGTAAAACATTTTAGTTACTTGGTTATTCCACAATAAGTATGTATCACTACCTATGATCACTATGCGTGCAACGTAAAGATGAGCACATAACTTTGATGGTAAAACATCTTAGTTACTTGGTTATTCCACAATAAGTATGTATCACTACCTATGATCACTATGCGTGCAACGTAAAGATGAGCACATAACTATGATGGTAAAACATTTTAGTTACTTGGTTATTCCACAATAAGTATGTATCACTACCTATGATCACTATGCGTGCAACGTAAAGATGAGCACATAACTTTGATGGTAAAACATCTTAGTTACTTGGTTATTCCACAATAAGTATGTATCACTACCTATGATCACTATGCGTGCAACGTAAAGATGAGCACATAACTTTGATGGTAAAACATCTTAGTTACTTGGTTATTCCACAATAAGTATGTATCACTACCTATGATCACTATGCGTGCAACGTAAAGATGAGCACATAACTATGATGGTAAAACATTTTAGTTACTTGGTTATTCCACAATAAGTATGTATCACTACCTATGATCACTATGCGTGCAACGTAAAGATGAGCACATAACTATGATGGTAAAACATCTTAGTTACTTGGTTATTCCACAATAAGTATGTATCACTACCTATGATCACTATGCGTGCAACGTAAAGATGAGCACATAACTTGGATGGTAAAACATTTTAGTTACTTGGTTATTCCACAATAAGTATGTATCACTACCTATGATCACTACGCGTGCAACGTAAAGATGAGCACATAACTATGATGGTAAAACATCTTAGTTACTTGGTTATTCCACAATAAGTATGTATAACTACCTATAATCACTACGCGTGCAACGTAAAGATGAGCACATAACTATGATGGTAAAACATCTTAGTTACTTGGTTATTCCACAATAAGTATGTATCACTACCTATGATCACTATGCGTGCAACGTAAAGATGAGCACATAACTATGATGGTAAAACATTTTAGTTACTTGGTTATTCCACAATAAGTATGTATCACTACCTATGATCACTATGCGTGCAACGTAAAGATGAGCACATAACTTTGATGGTAAAACATTTTAGTTACTTGGTTATTCCACAGTAAGTATGTATCACTACCTATGATCACTATGCGTGCAACGTAAAGATGAGCACATAACTATGATGGTAAAACATTTTAGTTACTTGGTTATTCCACAGTAAGTATGTATCACTACCTATGATCACTATGCGTGCAACGTAAAGATGAGCACATAACTATGATGGTAAAACATCTTAGTTACTTGGTTATTCCACAATAAGTATGTATCACTACCTATGATCACTATGCGTGCAACGTAAAGATGAGCACATAACTATGATGGTAAAACATCTTAGTTACTTGGTTATTCCACAATAAGTATGTATCACTACCTATGATCACTATGCGTGCAACGTAAAGATGAGCACATAACTATGATGGTAAAACATCTTAGTTACTTGGTTATTCCACAATAAGTATGTATCACTACCTATGATCACTATGCGTGCAACGTAAAGATGAGCACATAACTATGATGGTAAAACATTTTAGTTACTTGGTTATTCCACAGTAAGTATGTATCACTACCTATGATCACTATGCGTGCAACGTAAAGATGAGCACATAACTATGATGGTAAAACATTTTAGTTCCTTTCTTATCCCACAACCAGTATGTATCACTACCTATAATCACTACGCATGCAACGTAAAGGTACGCACATAACTCTGATGGTAAAACATTTAGTTCCTTTCTTATCCCACAACCAGTATGTATCACTACCTATAATCACTACGCATGCAACGTAAAGGTACGCACATAACTCTGATGGTAAAACATTTTAGTTCCTTTCTTATCCCACAACCAGTATGTATCACTACCTATAATCACTACGCATGCAACGTAAAGGTACGCACATAACTCTGATGGTAAAACATTTTAGTTCCTTTCTTATCCCACAACCAGTATGTATCACTACCTATAATCACTACGCATGCAACGTAAAGGTACGCACATAACTCTGATGGTAAAACATTTTAGTTCCTTTCTTATCCCACAACCAGTATGTATCACTACCTATAATCACTACGCATGCAACGTAAAGGTACGCACATAACTCTGATGGTAAAACATTTTAGTTCCTTTCTTATCCCACAACCAGTATGTATCACTACCTATAATCACTACGCATGCAACGTAAAGGTACGCACATAACTCTGATGGTAAAACATTTTAGTTCCTTTCTTATCCCACAACCAGTATGTATCACTACCTATAATCACTACGCATGCAACGTAAAGGTACGCACATAACTCTGATGGTAAAACATTTTAGTTCCTTTCTTATCCCACAACCAGTATGTATCACTACCTATAATCACTACGCATGCAACGTAAAGGTACGCACATAACTCTGATGGTAAAACATTTTAGTTCCTTTCTTATCCCACAACCAGTATGTAGTTACTGAACGGAAGGTGTATTTAGATTACTTGTAATTGTGATGATAAAATAATATAGTTAAATTCTTTCTGCAATTATCAAAAGTTTTTAATAATCGTATCCAGTGATTACATTTTTTATAAAACTTGCTTTCTTATGAAACAATGGCTTCTGAATGTATATATTGTTATTTTATCAAGGGGTGAAATGCAAAAAGTTTAAGAAAATATAGAAAATAATACTTAATTTGAAGGCAGGTAAAGAACCATAAACCCCGAGATTACTTTACCATAAATCTCTGAGGTGTTGGTTACAACTGAAGGAGAGTGTGATGTGGAACAGATACCACCTATTCACAACATTGCTAATGAAATAGCTGGATTTAGACTAGAAACTGTTGTAACTAGGTTTTATTTATTTTTTTTTACTTCCTATAGTCAGAAAGTAAATCATCAGGAGTATTTATATATCTTTCAGCAGCCTGAAATAAAGTCTGAAGTAGGGGTTTTTTATTTAAATTTTACAATATGACCTAATGCTCTTGAATTTTATAATTATTCCTTAATAACTCCGTCAGTAAAAGAATAATTAAAGATCGCAAGGTAATTTATTTTAAGCCCATCAACGAGGGAATGCCTCAAGGCTCTGTTCTTGCTCCTCACTATGTATACACGGCTCACATTCTCACTACACAGTCAAACAATTTCGAAACTTTCGCTACCCAACGCGAAAACTTGAAAAACAAAACTAATAGAATACTAACAATCGATTTAGCTATATTCAGAAATTATTTTAGAACTTGGAAGCTAAGAATACTACACCGAGACACAATTATTTTATAATATATTTTTATTTTGGCCTTTAAATTATTAATTGAACTCATTCATTTTTTCTTTTCTTTTTTCTTTATGTGACTGACGAGAAAAATCCATACGATAAATACTGTACTCGTATACCTCACAATGTCATACAATACTCAGGGTTGTCTCTAGTGATTCAGTAACTTGTCTCGAGATGTGTATTACATTACTATTGTATTAAATCGAATACTTAACACTTTTTTCATTCTACTCATTTTATACATTTTTACATTTTCATTCATGTTAAGTATCTTAAGTAAATGTATCCCTAGAGAAGACTGTATTACATCCCAGTGATGTTGCAACTGACTTATACCTATCGAATCACAAATGTTGATAATGTCTGTTATTGAAAACGTAAATAACGATCTAGACGTTACTGTTTGACAATGTCTTTAATTAATATCAATTAATTTATCGATTTATCACTCCGTTCATACATTTTAATCGTTTGGTAGTTTCATTATATTTAGGCGTAATATAATGTGCTTTTTATATACAACCAAATAATTTTTAATCAATATCTATAAAATGCAAAGTACTGGCTGACTGACTCACTCATTAGTACTTAAGTAATTCTTCAACTTCCCATGTAGGTAGAGAGCTAAAAATTGTGTACACTGATTCTTTAAGTATTAAATAAGACAAATAAGCAGTCACACCGTATCACCATAGGGCTCCACCCAACAGGCCTTCAAAGTTACCATCATGCTTACGGTAAAAAATTAATTAAAACAATTAAATAAAAACACTAAACAGCTGTTGATTATAACAAACCACAGTATTACACCAAAAATATGTTTTTAACTTTATAAAAGTTAACGAAAAAGAAAATTTAAATAAAAACATGAAATCACTTGTTTTTTTTTACTAAGAAACTACTGTAAGAGTTGTTTTCAATAGTTTTATTTATGTTTTTAGTTATTCAAAAATATAGTAGGGTCAATTTGAAAATGTGGAATAGACTAAATTGATTTATGAATTATGTGAAAATAATTAAACAATTTGAGATCATATTTGGAATATATAATTTATATTTATCGATTCAGTTTTGTATCACTTACTTAGACAGAGTTCCCAGGCGAGGGTGCAGGCATTCCCTCACGAACTTAGCGATTGACGGGGTTGGCACGTGAAACGTGCAGGGGTATCCACAAGTTAAGAAACAAACCAACGTTTTAAGATTTAAAAAGTCACGTATGACCTCGCATATTAAAAAATATTATAAAATTTCGCAGTATTTAAGATCGTGGATAGTTCTTAAATATTATTTTTAATTGTACTGACCTTAACACAGTAAAAATCTTCTGTTTTTTGGAAGTGCATTGGGTGGTCTTAGCCTTCAAAAGACACAATGATTAAATCATAAAATTAAACATCTAAAAGTTTAAAAGTTTTATTTGCATATTTAACTTGACATTATCAGCTGATATCTGTTTACTAATAAGTACAATTAATACACTCAATTGTTGAGTAAATGGTTATATAAACTCTAAATATTTGTGTCATTATTTTCGAAGTAAACACTCCTTTCCAATAGGCATCCTTGCAGACTGAATGTGTGATATATATTTTTGACCTCCTACAACATGCCATGCATTATTAACCCTCTGGTATTCGAATGGACGTGTGGCTGCAGTTTGCGAATCGTTTGCTTCATAACCGCTGCATATTTCTTCACTATTGGCTTGTCTTACGTTGCTGTCGCTGTGAAACATGGAATTGAAGAAAGGATCATAGAAGATTCGACAAATGACAAAAATTGGCACGCATTGCACTTTTCAGAAGGTGTTTTTCTGTTGTGTTTATCCCTTGGAATCACAGCCGCCACCTATGTAGGGACAACCCTTATGGGCTGTGTGTTAACTGCTATTTCAGCCATCAATATAGTATCTCAGTGTTGTGTCATAATATGTCTTGTACTTATCGTTGAAGACTTTGCGGAGCGTGTTAGATTTTTCTCTCTTATGGTTAAATTTGTTATATTTTGTTATTGCTCATTTATCTTAAGAGGTCATGGAATTGAACTGAAGACAACTTCTAATGTTGAAGATGATACGCCCACTACGCCCACTATAGAAGAAGAATCTTGAACATGGCTCTTTTACATCCAGACTACTTAAACAAAAAAGTAATTATCTTGTAAGATAAAAATAACTAACAAATCAAATTACATGTATAAAATTAATCACTGGCTATTTATATTCACACTTAAACCTGTTTCAGAATTAGAGTTATGATTGTAAAGAGAGAATTTCAACTAAATTTGATTTATATACAATTTATGTGTAGATGTATACAGCATATTATTGTTTACGTGAGTCTTATAATAAATCATAATTAGGAAAATTACCACTTATAATCACTACAAATATATACATGTATATAATCTAAATATTTGTAGCTTAGATCAAAATTAATTCTTTTTTTAACTTATTTTATAAATCATAAAATATTTTTGGGGATCTTAATACTGAAAATGGGTTTTTATTCTAGAATGGTATCTCTGTGTGTGCGCGTGTGTGTTTTTTTTTTTTTTTTTTTTTTTTTTTTTTTTTTTTTTACTCAACCCTAATAAACCAATTCATATTAAATGTTATATGGACATTCTAAGCGTCTCTCATTAACACATAGATCTATTTTTATTTTGAAATTCTATCACGAAACCACCCCAGGGACTCTAAGAGGTTCAATGCAACCTCTATGGCAATACCAATTTGACAATTAATTGTTTATAATAGTTTCATTAATCAGCTGTTTGAATAAATAAACAAATAACATAGTTCTGAATTAAATACCAGACCAAACCTAACCGCAACCACGGTAACTAGAAAAAATGGTAGGTATCACGACGAGATTGCGTAGTAGACTGTGGCATCACACTGACGAAATTGCTTGGTTTGATTATTCGATAAAATACTGGTAACTTAATTTACCAATCGCATGGAAGCAATCAGCTAAATAGTACTCAAGTTATTTACCACTTCTGTTGCCATTTCGCCCATGTGATATTATAGGAGATGCGCAAATGCACTTTTGCATTATACGTTGGCAGTTAGTAGGTACATCTTTGGTATCACTGAATGCAATAAGCACAATATAAATCAACGTAAACCCCGTACAAAGGACGAGTACTAAGCTAGTTATTTACATAAAATCATCTACTGTGTCAATGACAGTAACTTCTTGTAAATATTTTTTCTGATTAAACTTAGAAAAGTTACTTTTAGTTTAAAAATTGTATACCTTTATAATATTTTTACTAATATATGTTACTAATTGTCCTTATTAGTAAACAAACAGCTTAGTATTGTGACAAATAAAAGAAGATTTAGGCAAAACAGTCGTCATAACTTACATTATCCAATACATTGTTTATTTGTAGATAGCAGTGCTTTCTAGCGGAGACCAGCCCAACTCCGTGGTACAGTTACTATAGAAAGCACTAATAACTTATACTTATTTTTTATATTGTACTGCATACAATTTAATTATTTTGCTTTTGTTAATTTAGTTTCGGTTATATTTATTTTAGATAAAAATTCTGATATATCGTGATAATTTAAATAATCACTAAAGTGTTTCTTAGTTTTTAATTAATATATTAACAATGAGAAAATTAATTAATTACTAACAAATATATTTATAAAGTAAAAAAGCTTACTCACAAAATTAAATACCTTTTACTATAGTAAAACTACAAGAAATAGCTCAATCACTATCACAAATTCTGAGACACTTCTTGTAAAGTTACAAACTTGAAATTTTCACAATGAGCTTGAGTCTGAAATCATTATAAAAATCCAAATACAAATACATTTTTGTTCTAATGCCTCTTTTTGCTAAAATAAAAAACTTAAACAACTCTGAGTAGTGGAAAGTGCGGGAGGTGGTTCAATCACCTGACGTCAGCATGACGTTATGTGATGACGTCATGTGATGACGTCAGCATGGCGTCATGTGATGACGTCAGCACGACGTCACAGCCTTATACTCTAAGCTTCTTATCTTACCCTACTTCCGGTGATGACGTCAGCTCCCGCACTTTAGTATTACGTCACAGATTTCAAGGTCACGAGGAGTGTTTTTAAAAAAAACATCTTGCACAGAACAATTTTCTATTTCCAGAAATTGTTCTATGCAAGAAGTTTTTTCTCTCTCTTTTTCTTTTTTTTCTTTTTTCTTTTTTTCTTTTTTCCAACTTTATTTACAAATAAATATTTTACAAATACATATGTTACAAAAGTAAATCTTAAAACTAAACCACAGTGTTGACTACCCTCGTTCAGTTTACCTCTGGTTCTTCTGTGAGGTCTATAATCTCCGGCAATATGTAGCGATCTTTCCCATGCAGTCTGTCAAGCAATCTCTTGTAGGTGTGCTCTTCACAGGGTTCCCAATTCAAGCTTTGAAAAAGCCTAATAAACCTTTCTTCATAAAGTTTAAGTTCATGGCATTTGCAAAATTCATCCAACTCCAGTTCCTCCACTTTGTCAGCTATTTGCCCCATTTCTGATAGTTTCTCTTCGTCAATTGATATCGACTTTGGTCTTAAACATCTCAGTTCAAACATAACTACTTTCAAATTGGTGTTCATCTTTTCTTAGCTATAATAACCTCTTTACTCGAGCTGTCAATTTAGAGTGACTAGTTGTAGATGTATGACCCACATATATAGCCTACTTTGGGGTGGGCGTTTATGTAAAGTGGTGGGGAGGAATGAATTATTTATACTACTTAAAACTAAAGTTTAGAGTTAGTTATCTTCTCCATGAGTCTGCTTTATGTTTCTTCTCCGCACTCGCTAGGTTCTATTATTTTAAATAATTGAGTAAACTCGTGTATATAACGTTTTATAACATTGCAAGTACAACAAGAGGGGCCTACTGTTGTATTAGGATTTGCCCACATACATTCAATAAAATGAATACTAAATCTTCCACGCGTTATTTTTGTTGGCTTTAAACTAAATTTCAAATTTTTAACTCTTTGCGCTATTTGCATCATACGAAAAAAGAGTTGTGCAGACTCCAGACTCCACTTAGGTTGTGAACATTTAAGTTCAAACATAATCATTACCATATCTGTATTCATTTTCTGTTTCCGTGTGTGTTACCTCTGGGTGCTGGCATCAAACTGTCCGTTAGTTAGTGCATGCCTCCTATATATAGTTTTCTAGGTCAAGGTCATCTAATAGTTAGCGGAAATCGTTGTCAAATTACATACTGTAAATGTAATTTGACAACGTTTTCCTAAGGGGGGGGGGCAGTTTACGGAGTTATTACTGCCTGCACATACACCGTTCTAGAAGGGTCATCCGCCCATGTTGTACGGAACCAGACATCTGCTAACCGAACCCATCTTCTGCACTCTACATCGTCGCTGTCATACTCCACTTCTGTGTATGTAATACACATTCTATCTTGGTATGTGCATTTAAGAGCCCACATCTCTTCAAAAACCAGGTCTCTATCTTCAATATCGTACATCTCCCTGTTCACAGCAATTGCAGCAACGCCAGATGGAGGAGCACCCATTGTAGTCAACAAGAAGTGTGGTAATGTTGTGAGTGAGCACTACTCATGCCTTTTTAATGGCTGTAAGAGGAGTGGGGGTTAGCATCCGGCAAACAGCGTGTTTATGATTTGTAGTATTTGATTAAACAAGTTGAATACCGTTTATTGCATAAAAATTGGAATTAAAGTGAAGTAGTAGAGTTAGCGACCTACTTACGCGATACTAAGTAGGAGTACCCAAAAAGTAAAAGTAGAGTAAGTTGTAAGGGCTTATTTTGTAGCGTTTGATGAAATGAGTCGAATGCCGTTTATTGTATGTAATTTGGAGTATAAATAAAGCAGTAAATCGATTTGACCTACATACGGGACTTATTTTTTTTTTTTGTCTACATAAAATTTCCAACACATTTTGCGTCTTGATATTTTTCGATATTTTTATTAACTAACTTGCAAAACACGTTTGAAAATTTCAGATCAGATAAGAAAAATGTTGTAAATTATTTGAGTAGCGTATTAGATTTAACCCATTCATTAACTTAACCAACCAAATGTTCAAGTTTACCAATGCTACAGCCCGTTGTTTAGTAATCCTAAGAGTAAAGCCTGCAAAAGGACTTTTACACTCTCGTCGAGACCCGCGCTGGACCCGTCGTGAAGCCAGAGCACGACCGAGGCTTGAAGTCTTCTCCACCTGGCTTGCCTGGGTGCACCGCTGGTATCCGCTCTAACCACCCATCGGAGTTTGTCGAGAGAATGTGAAGCCCCGATCCTTCGCTGTACGTACACCAGTCTGAGTGGCTGGTTGTAAGCGATATAAAGAAATGATTGTAGACAAATGTAACGAAATGGTGGTCTTGAAAAAGGCCGTTTCCGAATATAGTGAAACAAATGAAATGGTGGCCTTGAAAAACGCCGTTTTCGAATGTAATGAAACAAATGAAATGATGGTCTTGAAAAAGGCCGTTTTGGGTCTTCCTCCGCGGAGGACTCAACACGGGGCTAAGCAAGAAGCAAAGCCGCCGGTAAGGCATAACACTCCCGCCTAGATCCGCGCTGGACCCGTCGGGGAGCTAGACCTCAACCAAAGCCCTGAACTCTTCACCGCTCGGATGCGGTCGCCGCCAGTTTCTCTCCCCATCAGCTGCCTCTTCCATCGAAGCCTGAAGTTCTCACCGGCTCTGCATGGCTGGAACCGCTTGTCGGGTTCGCTGTCAGTCCCTCTCCCATCGGCTGCAACCTTCACTTCAGCTGCCTGTAGTCGTGGCTGCAACCTCCGCTCCTCAGAACTTCTTCCCAGGCCATGGATCCTCTTCAGCCGCCTGTAGACCCCGCCGCCGTCGCATACACAAGGAGGCAAATGACCGCCTAATGTAAGAATTGTGTGTTATCCGTGCGCGCCAATCACAGAGCGCCGTGCGCGGACCAATCACACAGAGCTCGGTGGTCAACTACCGCACAGAGAACGGTATGAGATTCAAGCCGTCTGGAAGGTTTGCGATGCCCGTCGCGCCCGGGTTTAGAGTTCCGTTCCCCTCCGTACTAGTCCGTAACGTAGCTTACTCATACATAAGCTTGAGTAAGCTTAACAATACACGGTGATCTTGAAAAAGGCCGTTTTACAAACCTCGGGTCAGACTCGAGTGTTTTGGCCGAGAGTTCGCGGAGAAAATATTGTCATCGTTCGTTAAAGACTAAGCGGACCAGGAACAATATATTGGAGCTGTTAGCGGGCCTGAAGCAACATAAGCGAAAAATTTAGCTTGATCATAAATCCCGGCGCTTGCCGTCAAAATACAGAAATGTTAAGCTTAAAACACGTAAGGCAAAGAATTTGGTTTTGCCCCGAGTAGTGGGCCTGAAGCAACATATGCGAAAAATTTAGCCTGATCACAAATCTTAGTGCTAGTCCGCCAAAAATACAGAAATGTTTAGCCTAAACACGTAAGGCAAAGAATTTCGTTTTGCCCGAGTAGCGACCCTGAAGCAACATATGCGTAAAAATTTAGCCTGATCACAAATCTCGGCGCTTGCCCGCCAAAAATACAGAAATGTTTAGCCTAAAACACGTAAGGCAAAGAATTTGGTTTTACCCGAGACACAGTACTGTGACATATAACGAATGTAAATTTGGTGGCCTTTAAAAAGGCCGTTTTGACACCAAGTATACTTAGTGTTGCTCCTCCTCCGCTTCGCTTTCCTCGTACTCTGATGTCTCTACATCATCGTCGGCTGACTGGTCTGGCTGTGGATTTCACCTCCAACACCAGCCAATGTCCGTCTTCTTCTTTTCATAACGGAGCCACTCGAAACAGTCCGTCTTGTCCGCAGGCTGGTTGCTACTGCCTACCTCCGAGCTCTGCAGAGGCAATTCCCCAGCCGGCCGATTGTTCTCGCCAACTTCTCCTGTGGAGGAACTCACGGTGTTG
The DNA here is from genome assembly GCA_035578905.1 of Stictocephala bisonia. NCBI lineage: Eukaryota > Metazoa > Arthropoda > Insecta > Hemiptera > Membracidae > Stictocephala > Stictocephala bisonia. The sequence goes on from JAQJVL010003453.1 coordinate 17,492, forward strand.
TCCTGGTCCATAGCCGAAGAGTAGAATGTAGTTTAAACAATGACCTCAGTTTTGTTAATCCGAGAGACCCGTGGAGCAACGCCATCGGTCGAATAAGGGCGTCCACTAATAGACCAATCAGAGAACGGTATTTTGCTACCGTGTCCTATATAAGCAGCCCAAAACGTTCAGTTTGTATCGACGCCCTTTGGGGCCAGCACGGGATCACTCCTGGATTGGAGGGGAAGAGAGTCTGCGGCAGATGAAGAACCCAGCGTGGTGGCCTGGAGTGGAAGAGAGTCTGCGGCAGATGAAGAACCCAGCGTGGCGGTGAACTACAAGCTCGCGTCTCAGGCCTGAGACCGAGCGAGAAGATCGAAGCATAGGGGCTTGGCGCTTGCGCCAGCCTCGTGAGGATGTCGGGCTTCGGCCAAATTCCACCGGTCAGCGCCCTAGCCGAGAGCGACCGTCGAGGAAACCGGGCTGCGTCCCAAAATTCCTCCGGTCAAACTCCAAGGGCGGCCTAGTCGAGACCGGGCTGCGTCCCAAACTCCTAGGCGTCACTGACCGTATTCTGTTCGAGATCCAGCTTCGGACCAACAAGCTCGCGTCTCAGGCCTGAGACCGAGCGAGAAGATCGCAGCATAGGGGCTTGGCGCTTGTGCCAGCCGCGCGAGGTCTGTCAGGCTTCGGCCTGATTGCTCCGGCCAGTGCCCCAATCGGCACTGACTGTATCAAGCGCTCCTGAGCCACAATCCCGCGGTCTCTGGAGAGAACCCGGGTGAGAAGATCGCTGCATACAGGTCAACGCTGTTGGTGACGGCAGTGTTGATCTGGCGAGAGGAGTAAGCCTGACTAGAAGGCAACTTCTCTCCCACTGGTGTTTAACCCACACCAGTGGACCATTTTAAATGACCTTGACCTTTGACCTATGACCCGTCAACTATTTAGCAAGTAACTGACTTGAGTGTTTGGCTGTGGTTCGCTGCCGGTGAAGAGTTAGCGGGCTTGGGTGAAATAAGGGGTAAGTCCGAAACCCGGCTCTGACTTGAGTATTTGATGTTATTTTGCGCGTTAATCATATACCGTTCGTGGTACCGTACAACTAAATGAACGGTGGCCTTGAAAAAGGCCGTTTACAAAAGAGGGTACACGCTTTTGAGCATCTGGTCTGTGATTGGTTCTCTTCTCTTAACCAATCACAAGCCTGTTCTCTGCTATAAAAGGAGGTGTGTTCCTACAACAATTCATTCCTTCAGCTGCAGAGCTAGAATTCACTTCTACTAGTACTACTACACTTCTACAATGAACGTGATGATGATAGCTACAAGGCCAGCCAAGATCCCTGCACCTGTGAAGACATCCATGCTGGAGCAGGCTTTGCGGAAGAACCCCATTCTGCTGTCTTCCACGGAGAGTTTGGATTGCGTAGATGTGAGGGTACCACCACCGGACCTGATCTCTCCAATCCAATCTCCCATGAAGCCTGCTGCAACCACCACGATGCCTTCCACGGTGGCGAAGCCTTCGACGCTGGCCAAGACACTGCTAACATCACCTCAGCGCTCTACGGTGCCCAAGACCCCATCACCCCACCGCCCTTCCCAGAAATTCCTTAGCCTTCAAAACCTACGTAAATCCTGTAACACATCCAGAACTCCTTGCACCTATACCTTCCTAAAAGGGCCAAAGAAAGGGGAAAAATGCGGCGGAGCAAGTGCAATTTGTTCGGTGTTTTGTTCAAAACACCAACCAAAGAAACCTCGCTCCGTCGCATTGACTCCTTCCACCACTTCCGAGCCCTGTACGAAGTTGCGGATAAACCGATTGAAGAGAGGTAAGCGATACTTCTTCGTTCGGATGGTTGACCACTATAGGGTAAGATTGATGTGTGATGGCGTTCATTACACATTGCTCCTACCTCTTGGCATGGAACACCCTGAACAACCAAGTAGCCGCCACTACCTCATCCGCAACTTGGATGGGCACGCAGAGTGGAAGCAAGCCCCAAAGTGTACTACTTGTTAGTTCACTGAGGTTTGTCACAAATGGCCTTTTTCAAGGCCTAAAAAAATGTAACATTCTACAGAGTGTAGAATGTTACATATTTTTATAACTGAAGGTTGACCTTGAAATACATCCCCACCACTTTCTATCCTATAAAAGCGAGCAGCGCTTCAGTTGGGGTATCCACTTCGAGAGCTGACTTCACACAAGAAACAAGTCCTCTCTTCCTTGGATATTGGAGTACGGCACTGCAAACCGGCTCTATACCCTTTACCCTCAAAACATCTGAATACGGCACTGCAAACCGGTTCAATGTTTTACTTCCTTAGATATTTGATTACGGCACTGCAAACCGGGTCTATATATCTTTCCCTTTAAACATTCGAGTACGGCACTGCAAACCGGCTCAATGTTTTTCTATTTCCTTTCTACCTTGACTTGTTTCGAGAAAAGTGAATGAGGGATCAACTTCGGTGCAGGGTCCAGCTGTTACAAACTCACGTCTCAGGCGAGACTGAGTGTGAAGACCTCCAGCAGAACCCTAGCTGTAACCAGCTCACGTCTCAGGCGAGACTGAGTGTGAAGACCTCCAGCAGACTCCTAGCTGTTACAAGCTCACGTCTCTGGTGAGACTGGGTGTGAAGACCTCAAGCTTCGTCTCTGGCGAGACAGGCTGTTTAATTCGTATTATTAAAAAATATATATTTACCCTATTCCACATATTATTTGTACTAATCATATATGTTTCCTCTTTCAGGAAAAATGTTTTCTTCCTTCTTCCTGTTGTGTCTTTCTGTAGTTGCATGTTTCTCTTCTTCCTGTTCTGTCTGTTCTGTAGCTGCTTGTTTGTTTATGCTTTGAATGCTAAACACTAGTGTTTTTTTCTTTCTTTTTTTTATAAGTTTGGAATGACCTTGACCTTTGACCTACAAGAGCAGTTAGTTATTACCCCCACCCGGTCAGTTACTACCCCCACTTAAACAATTGTCAGTACTATATAAGGACGTTGCTGTGTCCGGATTAGCATTATTGGGGAGATATAGCTCCTGCGCTTATAATGCTTAGAAGAAAAGCTAGCTCCAGGGAGAAGCTGGTGAAATGTAATAGAGAGTTTTTAGAGCTATTGGCCGAGTATACAGAAGTGTATGCTATGGTCGAGTATTCATGTACCACCGTAAATGGTGTAGAGTGCCGTTATAGCAGCAAATTGACCAAAACACTGCTCCCCTTGTGGTCTGTATCGTACACTAGAAGGTTTGACTTTCTAGCTGACATAACAATTTATGTAAACCCTTAAATTGTTTGTCCCTTTTTTTTCTTTTTTTTTTTTCTAGGAAAACGTTGTCAAATTATAATCATTTGTAGTACAAATGTTTTATAATTTGACAACGATTTCCACTTCGTTTAAATGACCTTGAACTTTATCTTTTAACTTTATAATTCATCGCAATTAATAAGTAAAAGGATCTAAGGATCTAGCGTTGGATGATGTGTCACGGGTTTCAAGATCAAGAGGAGTGTTAAAAAACCTTCTTGTACAGAACAACGTTGTCAAATTATAATCATTTGTAGTACAAATGTTTTATAATTTGACAACGATTTCCGCTTCGTTCAAATGACCTTGAATTTTATCTTTTAACTTTATATTTCATCGCAATTAATAAGTTTGATAAGTAAAAGGATCTAAGGATCTAGCGTTGGATGATGTGTCATGGGTTTCAAGGTCAAGAGGAGTGTTTAAAAAAAACCTTCTTGTACAGAACAAGTTCTTTCAAATTGTTCTGTACAAGAAGGTTTTTTATTTATTTATTTATTTTTTTTATTAATTTTATTTTTTATTAATTTCATTTACAAATGTACAACTTAAGTCTTCACCGCTACTATCTTCGCTGCTGCTATCCTCCGCAAAAAGCCTCTTCCTAACGAACAACAGCCTCCTGCAGCAGTTTGATCGACCCCTTTCAATATCATTGACATCGAGGGAGGTAGTCGGTGTTGTGGGCGTCGGTGTTGGTGGTGATGATGGACTGGGTGATGATGGACTGGGTGCTCCACTGGGTGCTCCAAAGCTCCACGAGGTTGTTGTTGAACTTGGAGTCCCAATGTTCCACGACGTTTCGATCACGGGTGTTGTCGCCTGGCTGTTTGAGGTGGTGGAGGGTAGACTATCATCATCCGAAACGTTGTTGTCGATTTCAGCGACGAAATCCATAGGGACGTCGTCCTCGTCTACTTCACTATTGATGATATGGGGAATATTTCTCCCTTTGTTGCAAAACACATTGTCGGTGGGAGCCATCTCAACGATATGAACTGTTTTACAAACTTCAACTCCTTAAGTAACGCAACAGTAAATGGTAGGGGAAATACTGAATTCTGTGATTGGTTAGTTAAGATACATTACTTGATTGTGACGTCATCATGTATATAAAAAGAACAAGCGCTGACCGAATATCATTGTTAGTTGAACTTTCCAAGACTAAACAGCTAAACATGTGTATCTGCAGCATTTGTTGTGAAGAGTTCAACGATGAAATACTTTTGCTTATTCATTATGAATTATTTCACACTTTAGAAGAACGAGAACAAAGAAGACCCAGTGTTATACAATATGCGCCTGCAACTAGTCTCAAAGTGGAAGTTTTAGCACAGGCGTTGGATAGATCGTCAGTAAGACATTACAAAATTAAAAACACTTTACATTACAATCTGCAAGAGTTTTTGAGTAAAGGGAAACAGTTGGTGATAACAACATTGAAGAATGAACAAAAAAGACTAAACTTTATAAAATTTGGAATAATACTAGACGCAGTATTTACAAACGTTGAAAATGAACTTTCACCACGAGGATTTATCACAAAGAATAAATCTATTTTAGCGACAACTGATGTTGAAGAAATTATTGATGGTATGTATGAAGAATTGATTTTAAAATTAAGTGAACATGAAGGAAGAGGATCCGGATGGAGTTTACTCTCTGTTGAAGGTTTGGATATTAGAGTGCATAAGCATGGTTATGGTGATCGAGGAAGCAGCTACATACCATTACCTAAGAAGATCTCAAACACGAAGGCATGTATCAATGAGCAAAATGTTGACAACAAATGTTTTTATTATGCAATGTTAACAAAATTCATAGAAGGTGATAACAGTGTTAGACCTGACTGTAGATATGAAGAGTTAAAATACAAGTATAATTTTAGAGGTGTAGACTATCCCACCTCACTAAGTGATATAAAACGATTTGAAAAACAAAATCCTAGAACGTCTGTACATGTTTTCGGCTTAGACTCTTCAAATAATGTATTTCCATTACAATTATCACCTATTGAAAGAAACGATCACACGGATTTACTACTTATCAAAAGTGGCGATGTGTCGCACTACGTGTATATACAAGATTTTAATAAACTGGTTGCAAAACAAGTGTCTAAGTCAAATTGTAGTGTAACAGTATGTAAACGTTGTTTCTGTTGCAAAAGAGGTCGAACAGGAGGAAATAGCTGGCTAATAGAGCATCAACGTCTCTGTAGTATGAAAGAAGAGGTCAGAGTGTGTTTGCCTCATCCAATGAAAGCCAGAATAGAATTTAACAAAGTCTGTCAACAATATAGAATACCTGTGGTAGTATATGCAGACTTTGAATCATCTCTTCTACCACTAGATGTTACTGATGCTGATCCTACCAGAAGAACAAAATATCAACTGCATAAACCTAACAGTTACTGTATATTACTGAAATCTACGCTACATGAAAGTCATTTACAACAATATGGTCTGACAAGTACTCCGCAAGTGTATAGAGGTGAAGAAGCGCCCAAGAAATTCCTGGATGATCTTTATGAGATAGCTCGTAAAGTTCAACAACTGTACAGTCGAGTAATACCGATGAGTCCTCTAACACATCAGGAAGAGACCACGCATTCAGTAGCAACACATTGTTACCTATGTAACAATGTGTTTACAGATATTAATGGTAAGGTGAAGGATCATGATCATCTAACAGGTTGTTATAGAGGACCTGCGTGTAACAACTGTAACATTAATTATAAACTGCCAAAGTTTATTCCTGTTGTATTACATAACCTGAGTGGTTATGATTCTCACTTTATTGTTCCAGAATTGGGTAGAGATAATGGAAGTATTGATGTATTGGCAACAAGCTTTGAGAAATTTATAAGTTTTTCGAAGACTGTAGGAAAAATAAAATTAAGGTTTGTAGATTCATTGCGATTTATGCCATCGAGTCTGATGAAATTAGCTGAGAATCTGCAAAGACAAGACTTGGTAGAAACATCCAGAACTGTGCCAGCCGATAAACTAGAACTTGTGTTAAGAAAAGGAGTGTTTCCATACGACTATCTAGATGATGTAGCCAAATTCAACGAGACATCTTTACCACCACAAGAATGTTTTTACAGTAAATTAAACGAAGAACATATTAAAGATGAAGACTATCAGCACGCATGTCGGGTATGGGAAGAGCTCAAGATGACAACGTTAGGTGAGTACAGTGATTTCTATGTAAAACTCGATGTAACTTTGCTATGTGATGTGATGGAAGAATTCAGGAATACCTGTTATGAAGCCTATGGACTAGACCCTCTTCATTCATATACTTCACCTGGGTTAGCATGGCAAGCCATGTTAAAAGAAACAAGATGCGTGTTGGATTTGTTTACAGACGTGGACATGCTTTTGATGGTAGAATCAGGAATAAGAGGAGGATTAACTCAGTGTGTCACAAGATATGTAAAGGCAAATAACAAACATGTTCCCGAGTATGATGCTAATCAAGAGTCTATCTATCTAGGGTATTTTGATGCCAACAATTTATACGGATGGGCTATGAACAACCCCCTACCCCATGGTGATTTTATGTGGTTGGATCCTGACACCATCGAAGATGTGAATAAACTACCAAAACAAAGCGACATAGGATATATACTGGACTGTGACTTCGAGTATCCTGAAGAGCTACATGACCATCACTATGACCTGCCACTTCTAGCAAGAACTGAACTTCCTCCCGAAGGTAAACATCCAAAACTGATGATGACTGTAAATCATAAAGAGAGGTATGTAGCACACTTTTGGGTCGTTCAACAAGCTTTGCAGTTGGGTTTGCGAATATCCAAAATACATCGTGTAATTCAGTTCTCTCAGTCATGCTGGCTCAAACCATATATTGATTCCAACACAAAAAGGAGAGCTGCTGCTACATCAACTTTCCAAAAAGACTTTTACAAGTTGATGAACAACGCTATTTTTGGAAAAACATTAGAAAATAAACGAAAGCATAAGAAGGTAAAGCTTGTAACTTCAGCATCTAAGTTGGAAGAACTAGTACGGAAACCAAATTTTAAAAATTCACTCATTATCAATGAAAATCTTGTTGCTGTTTCAATGAACCCTACAAAAATTGTAATGGATAGACCATCGTATGTTGGTATTTGTATTCTAGACATATCTAAGACTCACATGTATGATTTTCATTACAACAAAATGGTGCAATTTTATGGAAGAGATCGAATTGGAATATCATACATGGATACAGATGCGTTTATTTATTGTGAGACGGAGTCGATACCACCGCAGCACAGTGGCACAATATTGGATTAAAACAGAAGATATAAACAAAGATCTGAAGACATTTCCTTACACAGATGAATTTGACTTTTCCGACTATCCTCCCACTCATCCTACATATGATGGAGGGAAACATAAGAAGGTGCTTGGAAAGTTTAAAGACGAAATGAACGGTAGACCGATTGAGGAATTTGTTGGACTCATGGCTAAATTATATGCCTTGAAGAAAGTGAAAAGAGATGAGAAGGATGATGATAATGTAATAAAAAAAGCCAAAGGTGTGAAGAACGTTTATTTAAAGAAGACACTTCAATTAGAGAATTACAAGAAATGTCTATTTGAAAATGAAACAGTAATTGCAAAATTTAACAACATTCGCAGTTTTAACCATCAGTTGTATAGCATAACAGAAACCAAAAAAGCTTTATCAGCAGCAGACAACAAACGATATATTCTAAATGGTGGAATAAACACTTTACCATTTGGACATTACTCCATAGCCAGAATAGATATATGAGAGTATATTTACACTTAAATAGTACTACATAAACGTATTGTACACAGTTATGATTCCAACCTGTAAGAGATCACATGAAAGTTTACAATGAATATTAGAAACCAGATTGTTAATGAACTTCACAAACCCGCAAGAGTAAATTTTCCAAGAAGAAATACTGTTGTTAAAGGTATAAACGATCTTTATCAATGTGATTTAATTGAGGTTCAACCTTATAGCAAAATAAATAGAGGTTTTAGATATATTTTAACCTTTATAAACTGCTTCACAAAGGTTGCTGATGCTGCTCCATTGAAAGACAAAACTGGTAAAACTGTTGCTGCGGCTATGGAAAATATAATTAAACGTGGCAAACACAAAATAAAACATCTACAAACTGATGACGGCAAAGAGTACTTTAACAAATTCTTTTCAAACTTAATGGAAAAGCATAACATAAACCACTATTCTACTAAATCGGAGAAAAAAGCAGCAATTGTTGAAAGATTTAATAGAACGTTGAAAGTTGCAATGTATAAAACATTTTCAAACAGAGGGACATACGTATGGTTTGATATTTTACCAAAACTAATTAATAACTACAATAACAAAGTTCACAGGACTATTGGTATGAAACCTATAGAGGTAAATGAAAAGAACGAAAAGTTAGTATTACAACGAATTCTAAAGAGTACGAAGCCTAAAGAGGAGAAAATGAAACCTACTGTATTTAATACAGGAGATAAAGTGCGTATAAGTAAATACAAAGGTGTATTTAGTAAAAAGTATTTACCAAACTGGACAAACGAAGTGTTCACCATTCACCGTGTACAGCCAACAATTCCTGAAACGTATATTCTAAAAGATAACAAGGGTGAAATTGTGCAAGGAGGTTTCTACGGTCATGAGTTGTTAAAAACAGAAGTTAGTGATGTTTACTTAGTCCAAAAGGTATTGAAAAGAAAAAAAGACAAGTTATTGGTGCGATGGTTAGGTTTTGATAAGACAGCTGATTCATGGATACATAAAAAGGACTTGATTTAGCACGTACACTCCAGTGGCACATGAATAGCTGAATAAGATGGAGATTGTTCCCTTCAAAGAATCGTTTACTATAAACAACATCGATAATCTAACTGTGGATAAAATAAGAAGTGATGTTGGAAAACATGGAGCACTGCTGCCGGATACCATAAGGTGTATAGTCAGTGGACCATCCAACTGTGGTAAAACCAATGTTGTATTTAACTTGATTACCAGCCCCAACGGGGTAAGGTTTAACAACTTATACATTTTCTCAAAGTCTTTGCAGCAACCAAAATATCAACTATTACGAAAAATCATATCTCTAATACCTGAAGTGAATTTGTATGAGTACGATGATGATGAAAAGGTAATGCAACCAAGCGAAGCCAAACCTAACTCTGTGTTTATATTTGATGACGTCTCTTGTGAAAATCATACAACTATCAGAAACTATTTTGCTATGGGAAGACACAACCAAATAGATAGCATATATATTGGTCAAACGTACAGCAAAATACCAAAACAGCTTATACGTGATAATGTTAATCTTCTGATTTTGTTTAAACAGGATGAAACAAACCTAAAACACGTATATAGTGATCACGTGGGTGTTGATACATCATATAACACTTTTAAAGAGCTATGTGGTAAAGCATGGGAAGACAACTATGGTTTTGTAGTGATAGACAAAGACTGTGACCTCAAACATGGACGATACCGTGTTGGATTTGATCGTTTCGCAATAATACATTGACGTTCTCTAAAAGTTAACCATTTCTAACTGGTTAACCGTACTGTTAACATGAATGAACAGGAAAGGTTGTTAAAAGAGATTACTTTTTTAAGTGATTCTATTCGGAAGAAAAACAGAGCTTTAAGGTTAGGTATAAGTGAAAGAGATAAATATTTGGAAACAACATTTAGACCTGTAATCGAACCACTAAAGGAAATGTCGCAAACCGTGAAGAAATTCATTCCTTCTACTGAAGGTGAATTAATACTACCAGTATCAGAGATTGAGAATAAAGCTAAAAAGGAAGAGTCAGAAACAACTGATGATGAAGAAAAAGAAAACCTACCAGGCACCAGTAATTTAATCAAACGAAATGAGCAAAACGAAGAAGAAGTAAAAACTGAAGATGAGGAAGAAATAGAAGAAGAAGAAGAAAAAGCAGATCCTACAAGTATTACCTTATTGGGAAAGGATATAACTACGTTTGGCGATCTTGGTAGAAAGTATGTACTAAAAATGTTGCATTCGACCCCTACAACGAAAAAGTATCATGTTTATGGAGCTCGACTCGAGGATGATGGATTGAAAATGGGAAATAGTAAAGTAAGAGTTGATGAAGATGATAACATTTGGGTTGATAATAATAAATTTAAAGGAACAAGAGGGTTATTCGAATTAATATTTAGAAACAAACCCGAGAACTATACAAGATTAGACTTGCAAACATTTAAAAGAATATGCAAACTTAGTAACGCACACCGAAAATTATACTCACCAACGTCTGTTGTACACAAAAATACGTCTTTTAAGTATACTAACGTCATTTCACAATTATTTCCACCTACTCGTGTTCATATGAAAAGAAGAGCAATGTCTTCTACTGAATTGAACCGTTTGTTGAAGAAACGAAAAACAGTGTCTGGTGAAGGGATGTTTAAAGATAGCTATGAAACTAACATTATTTATTACAATAATGTAAATAAACTTGTTACTCGTATGAGACTTCTGCATGAGGCTATGGAAGCGGGTCATACGGGAGTAGAAAATGAATGGATAGCTTTAGTAACAGAACTTAAAAATAAAGGAGTTATTGAATAATAAGTATAAAAAGTACTTACGTTGATAAAACACTAACAGTCTACTGTTATAAGTTGTCATGAGAACATCCAAGAGAATCAGTCATAAAAGACATCTCGTAAGAGGAGGTGGTGGTGTACTCTCTTCAGCGCTATCTTTTATAACAAATCCGTTAAAACATATACCAGTTGGAGCTGTAATCAACTCTGCAATAGACGCACTACCTGTGGAGTTGCATTTACCTGGAGGTTATCAGTACTGTGGACCTGGTACTAAATTAAAGAAAAGACTCGCAAGAGGTGATCCTGGAATTAATAAACTAGATCAAGCGTGTAAAGAACACGATATAGCATACTCAAAATTTAGTGATTCCGCTAAAAGAACAGAAGCCGACAAAGTCCTAGCAGGACAAGCCTGGAAAAGAGCAACGTCAACTGACGCAAGTATTGGTGAGAGAGCAGCAGCTTTAGCAGTAACAGCAGCGATGAAAGGTAAAACAGTAATTGGAGGTGGAAAAAGGAGGAGAAGTAAAAGACAACATAAAAAAAGAAGTTGTTACTTAAAAAAAGGTGGTGGAGTAAAGAAAGGTGGTGGTATGCGAAAAGGACGAAAAAAAGGGCAAGCAAAAACCAAAAAAAGTCACTATGGTCAATGTTAAAAAAAGGTCAAGGATTATATCTAAGACCATACCGTGTCTATTAAATAAGAAAAAGAAACTTATTTTACCAAACAAAGCATTAACAAACATGGATCTACTACGATATGCTTCTTGTCTTAAAATACCATTTTTTAGAGGGGTTTTTATGAAAGATAATCTTCCAACAAATATCAGACTAAACGAAACTGGTGTGGTTAATTTAGATAATACGGATGGCCCTGGCACTCATTGGGTATGCTATAAGAAAATTGGTGAAACAATATATTATTACGACAGTTTTGGGAATCTTCCACCACCTAAGGAATTGCTGCACTACTTTCGTCAGACTCCCCATCTCTTTTACAACTATGAAAGACAACAACCTTCAGATACTTCAATATGCGGACATTTATGTTTAGAGTTTTTGGCTACAAGTGTTAGTCAACTTTGAGATGTCCTCGTATACAGTGACTTTAACAGGTAATTCATCTACTTTACGAAGTGTTTTGTTTCCTGCGTTAAGGTTGCAAAAAGACAAACTTTGGGAAGCAGCTCTGTTGGACTTAACAACATACAATTCTGTACCCAATGTGACAGAAGAAAATAATAAGCTTCATTACTATAGAGATGGAGACTTTAAAAAACTGGAAGAAATTCACCTACCTACAGGTTCATACGAAATCGATGATATAAACAAAATGGTACAACAACAGATGGGTGAAGACAATATTACAATTAAAGGAAACAACAACAAATTAAAAACGGAATTAAAGTCAAAGTATTATATTGACTTCACTAAACCTCATTCAATTGGTGATATTTTAGGATTTCCACAAACAACGTCATTACTAAAACCGAACGAAACTCATTCCAGTCCAAACACTGTAAACATTTTAAAGGTGAACACAATAAATGTTGTTTGTAACATTGTGCACGTATCTTACAGAAATGGTGAAAATAGCCATATATTACATACATTTTATCCATCGGTTCCTCCTGGATATAAAATAATTGAGAAACCTAATACCCTTGTGTATTTACCACTAAACACCAGTTACGTTTCAGACATCAAGCTGAACATAGTGGATCAAGACGAGAACCTTATAAACTTTAGAGAAGAAACAATTACAGTAAGACTTCATTTAAGAACTTCAATCTAAATCATGGGGTTATCTTTTAAAAAGAAAGAATCAACCGCTAAGAAGTTCAGTAGCTCATCAGCAGCTGAAGAGTTAACAAGTGACAACCGTCAATTTCTAGAAGAATTAGGTTTTACAATAAAAGAACATGGATATTCTAGATATAACGCACGGTCCAACGTTCGACGAGAGCCTATGGGAGAAGGAGTATCATACCCACAACCCTTACGCTTCATCGAAATTAAACAATAACGATGAGATTCGTATTCCTATACAACAGCAAGACATTTACACTCTACCATCAGAAAGTTATCTATACATTGAAGGAAAAATAACTCATAAGGATGGAAAGACGCCTGGAAGTACTATACCTTTCATCAATAACCCAATGTCATATCTGTTTGAAGAGATTCGATATGAATTGTCCGGAGTTACAGTTGATTCAACAAAAAAGGTTGGTCTCGCCACAACGTTAAAAGGATTGGTGTCACTATCACCTAACGAAACCCAATGTTTGCAGGTTGCAGGTTGGAGTATTCCAAAAAAAGAAACGATACCATTAGATGCAAGTGGATATTTTGATTTCCATATTCCTTTAAGGTTATTGTTAGGATTTGCTGAAGACTACAAGAGAATTATTATTAACGTAAAACAAGAATTAGTTCTTTTACGTTCATCAACTGATAAAGATGCGATTGTAGCACCTGCTGGAACCACTGAAGATAGTTTGGAATGGACCTTGACTCTGGATAAGGTTGTATGGAGAGTTCCACACTTGAGACTATCTGATACACACAGGATTACTTTGCTAAAACAGTTGAAAGCAGACCGTGATATAGTGTTACCTTTCAGAAGCTGGGAATTGCATGAATACCCGATTCTTCCGACTACGCAGCGACACACATGGACTGTAAAGACTTCAACTCACTTGGAAAAGCCTAGATACGTTATATTTGGAATGCAAACTAATAGAAGAAACACGCTTACTGCTCACGCTGGTAAATTTGATCATTGCAAACTAACAAATTGTAAATTATTCTTAAACTCTCAGTTCTTTCCTTACGACAACTTACATATTTCCTTTGATAAGCACAGGTATAGTGTATTGTACGATATGTACGCCCGATTTCAGAACTCATATTATGGAAAAGTAAATACTCCACTACTATCACCGGAAGATTTCCGTTCAATAGCACCCATTGTAGTCATAGATTGTTCCAAACAAAACGAATCTGTTAAAACCTCTAGTGTTGATATGAAATTGGAGCTAGAGTTTGAGGCTAATGTTCCTGAAAATACTAGCGCTTATTGTTTAATTCTACACGATAAGATTGTCACCTATACACCGCTAACAGGAGTTGTGAAAATGATATTATAAATCTAACATCCGCCCCCCCACTCTACTTTTAAAAAGTATAAATACCCGGGAAACTAAGAGCATTTCATTTCATCGCAGTTTGTGCTCGAGACAACATCGTGCTACCAAGATGAGTTCTACTATGGATACACCTCTATTGGATGACGGCAGAGAGGATGAGGATTCGCCAGTGAAAACCAACACTAAGAAGAAGAGGAAAATTGAAGAACCCCCTATGATGACTGTATTAGCAGAAGTTTTCCTTCGTATTATGTACCCTCTATCAACATGCATGAGTAAGTTTGTAACCGTAGGACTTGTTAAGACTTTGAATTATTCCCCTCATGTTATCTTCCACCATGGAGCAAAAACCGTTCAGTTTTCTGAAAGTGCATGGGAATCCTTTGTTAAACATTTGCATTTAATTGAATGCTATTTAGCAAACAATGTAGTTGGAAGAAAAACGAATGTAAGATTACTGGATAGTGATATTGAAATTGATATTGTTAAGCAACGTGGTGAACAACAGGTGCGAATTAGAAATCTAACAAGACATGAAGAAAAACTGTTACTTACAAAACAAGATTTCTTTATTTTAAATAATACAGCTCCTTCAATTACCAGATACGTCAAACAATTAGGATTTTCTAAACCTATACTTCAGGACTACTTAATACATACCATGGAAACTCAACCCGATGCACCCGTATTATACAGTCCTATAGATACTTCTATTTTTAATAGAATTCCCTACGAAGTGGAAGTGTGGAGACATTTACGGGACTTTGTAAACATAAATGAAAACAACGGAGAACAATGCATAGAAGCTAAAGAAGAAGAAGAAGAAGTAATAGAGTAGAGTTTATTGAATGGTGTATATAAATTATTACCTATCGTAGTGTGGAAATCAGTTTACTCAACCGCTGCAATGAGTAACGATCAAGTGTCTTTTAAGGATGATGTTCGCGTAATTGAGGAAAGACCATGTGTTGTAGAATGTCAAGCTTTCTACGATTCTGATGATGAGTATATTGTTAAAGAACTAACCTTTTTAGATATGAACACAAATGTGGTTTACTACTTCTTATTTAAACCACCATTTTCTTTTAGAAAACTTTTAAAGAAAGCTCAAAGATCAAACAAATGGTTAATGAATAACTACCATTACATTACATGGGGTGAGGGTTTTACAAGTTATAAAGACGTTAACAGTATTATGTATCATTTCTGCTCAAAATTTACTACGTTTTATACAACTGGTAGTAAAAAGAGAAATTGGATTAAAATGTATACAACAAGAAATGTATACGATACCATTATAGATAGAAGTTTTAAAGACAATTATGAAGGTGTATGTCTGAGTGTACAAAATCAATTCCACAGTGTTTCGAATTGTGCATTGCAAAAAGCTTACCGTTTAGCTGCTTTTTTGAATCAAGGTCAGAACTGCAGTGGTGGTGGGGATAAGGAAACGTATAAATATGAGAGCTCCCCACAAACAATGCATCAGTATTACTCAGAGCTCCGAGGAGACGACATCTAGTACAACAGCAAAGAAGCAGTTTTGAAGATGGCATCGCAGCAGTCTATTCAAACATTACTTGAACAGTTCAATGCAAACTCCAAGTCATCCGTACTACCAACAAAGCGTTGTTAAGAATTAAAGGAGCAGAAACATTACATCGTACATCAAATAAGAAAACTGGACACTTCTGTGGGAGATGCAATTCTGGTTACTTTAAGCAATGCACCATACAATTCTGGTGATGTACCAAAATGTCAGGTTTTCCTACCCAAGCGTTTTGTTAATCTTTTACAGAACGAAAATCTGAGCAATATACAACCAGGGATGCTCTACTTGGAGTCACACGGAGTTAGTGGCCACAACTCTACAGAACTCTGTCTTCATATGCTGACATCTACCTAGATCCAAGAGTACATGGAAGCATCATCACTCCAGTTTAGTTATAAGCTTTAATTATTGTAAAATTATATTTGTAAATAAAGATGAAAAAAAATAAAAAATAAAAATAAAAAAACCTTCTTGCACAGAATGATTTGTTCTGTGCAAGAAGGTTTTTAAAAAACACTCCTCGTGACCTTGACCTACTTTTGGGTTTCATAAATAAGGTGCTGTATTTACTATGCAGTTAGTAGCACCATGAGTGTTGATAAGTTCGGACGGTACGATCAAGTTGGTAAGAAAACATCTAGTTTGCAAGATGTTGCATGTACCGGATTTGTGAAAAATAACTGTTTATTATTATCTACAACCAAAAATTGTTATGATGCACAAAACAGGTGCGTTACAAATGTTTCTCTTCCAAAACTACCAAACGATGCTGCTAATATGCAATACGTACAGAATTATAGTTTAGGAAGAACTTCTGGCATGCACTACACGGTTGGAAACAAATTTATCAGAGATTTGCATGACCCTGTTTTATCTTCAGATGCTGCAACTATGAGCTTTGTTAAAAAAAGTTCTTTAAGAAGAACTCATCCTGATGGTGACATCGATTTGGAGGGAAAATTGCTGAGAAACCTTGCACCTCCATCTTTACCCTCAGATGCTGTAAATCTAGACTACGTAACTAAGAATACACCTAAAATGTTTGATACACACTGGATGTTTTTTGATAAAAAGCTTAGCAATGTACAAGACCCGACTTATGACGGAGAAGCAGTAAACTTAAGAACCTTAAAGAGATACTTGGAATGGTATGTAAATCGTCATGGTGAACAGTTGAAACGATTGTCTTCAGCTGTATTTGATTACATTCATCGTTCTTCCGGACGCTCTGCTGAATTGGGTGTTACGAACACCAACTACTTGAACATGGAAGACATTCTAAATATAGAAATGTTATCAGAAGACAAAGACGAAAGGGACCTAGATATGGAAGGGAGTAGCAAAAAGAATAAATTGCTTCCCCCCACCACACCCCCACCACACACCTAGTTGAGGGTATATATATATAGGAGTTGTACACCTACACCTAGTCACTCTGATTTGAAGACTCGCACAGAAAACACCATTACAATGAACACCGACTTGAGAATAATTATGTTTCAAATTAGATTGTTAAGACCAGTATGGTGTTCCAGTGATGAGGAGAAACTTTCAGAAATGAGTCAAATTGCAGAAAAAGTGGAGGAATTAAAATTTAAAAAGAAATTTACAGAGACAGTTGAAAAAAGTTTTGGAGTACATTTTACTGAATGTATATTTGTCAAACAAATTTGGAGAATTCCATCCGAATGTCATTGTTCCGAAATCAAGCTTTCTGAAGAAAGATTTATAAGACTTTTTAAAAGCTTGTTTTGGAAACCTAGTGAACGGGACACTTACAACAGACTGCTTGATATGCTGTATGGAGAGGATGACAACACATTACCGGAGATGGAATATCCAGTAGTAGATCTCACAGCTCCGTTAACTGAAGAAACAGAGATAAACTGAACGAGAGTAGTCAACACTGCGGTTTAGTTTTAAGATTTACTTTTGTAAATATTTATTTGTAAATAAAGTTGGAAAAAATAAAAAAAAAGAGAGAGAAAAACTTCTTGCACAGAACAATTTCTGGAAATAGAAAATTGTTCTGTGCAAGAAGGTTTTTTAAAAAACACTCCTCGTGACCTTGAAATCTGTGACGTAACTTGCAATGTTATAAAACGTTATATACACGAGTTTACTCAATTATTTAAAATAATAGAACCTAGCGAGTGCGGAGAAGAAACATACAACAGACTCATGGAGAAGATAACTAACTCTAAACTTTAGTTTTAAGTAGTATAAAGAATTCATTCCTCCCCACCACTTTACATAAACCCCCACCCCAAAGTAGGCTATATATGTGGGTCATACATCTACAACTAGTCACTCTGATTTGACATCTCGAGTAAAGAGGTTAACATAGCTAAGAAAAGATGAACACCAATTTGAAAGTAGTTATGTTTGAACTGAGATGTTTAAGACCAAAGTCGATATCAATTGACGAAGAGAAACTATCAGAAATGGGGCAAATAGCTGACAAAGTGGAGGAACTGGAGTTGGATGAATTTTGCAAATGCCATGAACTTAAACTTTATGAAGAAAAGTTTATTAGACTTTTTGAAAGCTTGAATTGGGAACCCTGTGAAGAGCACACCTACAAGAGATTGCTTGACAGACTGCATGGGAAAGATCGCTACATATTGCCGGAGATTATAGACCTCACAGAAGAACCAGAGGTAAACTGAACGAGAGTAGTCAACACTGCGGTTTAGTTTTAAGATTTACTTTTGTAACATATGTATTTGTAAAATATTTATTTGTAAGTAAAGTTAGAAAAAAGAAAAAAAGAAAAAAAAGAAAAAAGAGAGAGAAAAAACTATTTCCAGAAATTGTTCTGTGCAAGAAGTTTTTTTTAAAAACACTCCTCGTGACCTTGAAATCTGTGACGTAATACTAAAGTGCGGGAGCTGACGTCATCACCGGAAGTAGGGTAAGATAAGAAGCTTAGAGTATAAGGCTGTGACGTCGTGCTGACGTCATCACATGACGCCATGCTGACGGCATCACATGACGTCATGCTGACGTCAGATGATTGAGCCAGCTCCCGCACTTTCCACTACTACTCTGCATGTGTGGAAATGTAAAAAAAACACTTATTGTTAGATTTTAAGTTTAGATATGAAGAGATTCTAGTTTTCTGTGTCTTAAAACTAAATTCTTGGAACATTTTTAAATTCTTGATTCTATCTCACACATTCAAAAGGGTTATACAATTAAGTTTATTCTTCTCCTCAACTCGAATACACATCTTCTGGCGTTGGAAACGTCAACTACATGATCTACTTTAAACAATTGACCTAATATTTTCTAATTTCATGTTTAAAAAACACTCAAGTGGAGGAAAATAGAAAAAAGAAGCACATAAATATGGAAACCAGTTTTTGTTCCTGACTTTCCTTGTAAATGTAAGCCTATTTTTTTCTTTTTTTTTCAGTATGTTTCACTTCAGAATGACTGCACTTGGAGTGTATTGCGCTGCCTAGTCTTCATATGTTGACAGATGGGACACACCTAAGCCAAAAACACACGAACTTAGACTCTTCTACAGAAATGTTTAAACTGTCTGCCAACTTGGTAAAAATGTTATCAATTATTTATTTTCACTGTAATATCATCACAACATTTTAACTACTATCGTGCCTTTCAGCTAGGTTAGTCAAACGAATCATTACAGTATATACATATACAGTATGTAATAAATGTTATATAAAAAATGGAACATGGTGTTTACTTTAACATAAGTGTCAGGATTATCTTCTATAGTAAAACAATATATAAGTATAGTTAAAAAAAATAAATTATGATTTTCCACTGAACTCGTTGTTCAATTTTTTTTTTAACCCTTGACAATTTTAAGTTTAAGATATCATTTATTAATTAGAGTCTTAAATTGAAACTAATACGTCCTTATAATATTAGCTTACAGAATAATATTCAGATTTATATAATTTCTAAAAAAAACTTTAATGTTTTTGACCAAAATTTTAAGAGTCAATGAGTAATATCACTACACTGAACGCTATTCTTACATAGATCTAATGTACGTTACCAAGTAGTACATGACTTTCATTTATTTCATTCCAACGGCAGAGCCACATTACATTACACAATAATTTATCATGTAATATAGTAGTAGTATTCTAGTATGTTAAATAATATAATAATAACATTGTAGTATGCTAAATAATAAAGTAGTAGTATTCTAGTATGCTAAATAATATAGAAGTAGTATTCTAGTATGCTAAATAATATAATAGTATTATTCTAGTATGCTAAATAATATAGTAGTAGTATTCTAGTATGCTAAATAATATAATAGTAGTATTCTAGTATGCTAAATAATATAATAATAGTATTCTAGTATGCTAAATAATATAGTAGTAGTATTCTATAGTATAGTAGTATTGTTAACTGTATTAAACACCTAGGCATAGAATTAGATTTTAATATGAAATATGACTCATATATTGGTAGGCTTGCGAACAATTTAAGGGTAATATTATTTAAGTGTAAAAAAAAACTAAGTGGATGTCTCTCTATTACAACAAAGACGTTAATCTATTTTTCCTTAGTTCAGAGTATGTTCTACTATGGTATATCTCTTTACTACTTGACTCCTGAATATATACTTAAGCAATTAAAAAGTATTTTGAACAGAATTCTAAAAGTATTATTTAAGGATCTGCCATTGGAAATATTGGGTATAATGAATTTTGATAGTCTCGCTAAATTTACAGATCTGTCTAGACACTACTTTGACGAGGAATACAGAGTATTGCCCAACCTACAATATAACTTAAGGCATATACCATTTTTCACTCAAAGACACAATAATAATTATGGAAAATTAACGTTACAGTATAAAATACCTCACTTACTTAATTCATTGCCTAGAAGTCTACAAGACCTACAAAATAAAAATCAAATGAAAAGTGAGCTAAAAAAGTATTTTATTAATTTAAGATAACTATAGGTGGATAATAACTATGAATACATTTCCATATAAAATTATAGGTATCGGTTTTTATTTATATGGAGATGCTTTCTAACAGTTGAAGGGTTGAAGAATCGTCTATCATCAAATAGTAAACAAATATATACTTACATATTGAGGTTCAAGTAAATGAAGTTAAGTACCTCGGAATGACACTCGACCGGAGGCTCACTTGGCAAAGTCATATCTGGAATAATAGGTTATCTTTAAATTCAAAATTTAGGAATCTTTATTGGCTTTTATCTCGAAACTCACAACTTTCTCTAGAAAACAAGCTCTTAGTCTACAAAACAGTTCTAAAGCCCATTTGGACGTACGGAATTCAACTTTGGGGTACAGCAAGTAATACAAATATTGACATAATTCAACGATTTCAGAATAAAGCTCTCCGTTGTATTCTCCAAGCTCCATGGTATATAAATAACAACATACTCCATCAGGACACCAAAATTCCAAAAGTGAAACAAGAAATTTCAAGATTCAGTTCAAAATACATTTCAAAATTGGAAAACCATCCAAACTCCCTGGCCCTAAACCTACTGGACAACAGTGATCATGTTTATAGACTTAAACGATTTCACGTGCTAGACCTAGATTCTCGTTTCAGGGAATGATGTTGTAAATATTATTTATTCTTTGTTAGTTTTGTTGATGAACATTAACTAACTGCATGTTACTTGTATAATGTTATCGCATTTACTCATTGTTTTTTGTAAAAACAGATTGTAAATAAAAATTTGTCAAGAAAAAAAACATATTGAGGTTATCCATCTTATCACGTTTGTAAACAGAAAAGAATTAAATAAATGAAAAAAATCATCTCTTCGTTTATTAGAATGGCTATTTTCAAAATCGAACTATACATAGATAAATAAGACAAAACTACAAAGAGATATATAAGCACTGTTGAGTTAATTAAGCACACTGGGAAACCTATATGATATAACTAAATGTACCCGCTTGCTACGCCGGTCATAATATTGAGTTTTGATTGTATCATTGAAATGTGCAGCAACCTTTCAGTTTGCATAGTATCCAATTTACAACAGCTGATGTTTTGTGTAGTTTACTACTGTACTCAATTATTTTTAATTTTGAAAGTTTTGCCTACCACAATTTTATTATATTTGTTTTTATTTAACAGCTGTTAATCAAATAAATCAATCAATTAATATAGCTTCACAAGAAATCAAAACATAAAAATATAAACAGTATAATTTTGACATATTTAAAACCCACAGCTGATATTCTTTTTATATTTGACTTATTATACCTTCATGCATCCTGCTATTTGATTAACATCGAAACTTTAGAAGTCCAAGAGATGGAGCCCTGAGGGATTAAAGAAACGGGAATAGGACAGAAACCTTCCCTGGGGTATATAGAACAACTTCCCCAAGTTTCATGGCGATCGGCTGGACGGTTTGGTAGCGCATAAAGGATAGACAGACAAACAAACATACATTGGATTTTATATATATATAGATAAGGTTGTTAGTGAACAACAGTGAGAATATTTTTCACTGTCATTTATTAGCATATAAGTTTATAGTTAGAATATTATGTTTCTTATTACTTTTAGATTTTATTTGTTGTTATTTGTATCGTTATTTCTTTGTATAATACATATGTTACATGCATATCGTTGATTTCATTTGTTTTTTTGTTTTTGTTAGTTGAATTGTTCATAGTCTATATGGTATTTAATATTGTTTATTTATTGCCGATTTATAGTATATTTGTTTTATATAGTTGTGTACTGTATATTATTTATTTATTTATTCCATTGTGTTTATTGCTGTTAGATTTTATTTGTTGTTATTTGTATCGTTATTTATTTGGATTATACATATGTTACATGCACATAATTGATTTCATTTGTTTTTGTTTTTATTTATTTATTTGTTGAATTGTTCATAGTGTATATAGTATTTAATATTACTTATTTACTGCTGATTTATTGTATAATTATATTATATAGTTATGTATATTGCTTATTTATTTGTTTCCATTGCGTTAATGTATAGTGCTTTGAGGCTTATATGTAGTTAGGAATGCCAGTCGGAATCCAGGAGGAAGTTTTAAACAATCAAACAATCAATTGATATGAATTCCAAAATAAAATGAACATTAGGACTACTGATATTACAAAAATTACATTTTTGAAAAAATTAGTATTTATAGTGAATAACAAATGTTATTCGATTTCCTTTAACTATGTTTCCTTGGTGCTTATTAATTTGTTTAATTATTTTTGTTTTGTTTGTTATTTATTTTAAGATTACCTATATATTAAAGATATTTTATTATGATAAAATTAGTTGATCTCTCAAATAGCTATATGCTAGAGAGATTAAAAAAGACACTGCAATGTAAAAATAAATTTAAGAGATAATAAATGATTTTGAATTTGAATTGAATTCTATTATGCTAAATAATATAATAGTAGTATTCTAGTATGCTAAATTTTAAAGTAGTAGTATTCTAATATGCTACATATTAAAGAAGTAGTATTCTAGTATGCTAAATAATATAATAGTAGTATTCTAGTATGCTAAATAATATAGTAGTAGCATTCTAGTATGCTAAATAATATAATAGTAGTATTCTAGTATGCTAAATAATATAATAGTAGTATTCTAGTATGCTAAATAATATAGTAGTAGTATTCTAGTATGCTAGTAGGTGGGTCAATGCCAATGTATCTGTATGGGCGGGTAGGTCAATGTCACTGTACGTGTATGTACACCATACGTAGTTATAAGTCACCCACCCACCCGCCCATACACGTACAGTGGTATTCAATTTATCGTGTTCTTAAAAGATAAAAAAAATCACGTACAGTGACATTGACCCTAGTCAATTACAGGTACTACGCAGGTTGGTCACGAAGGCTATCCATTTTGATCACGGGCTGCTACCCAAGAAAGATAGCATAAATAATATAATAGTAGTATTATAGTATGCTAAATAATAAATTAGTAGTATTCTAGTATGCTAAATAATATAACAATAGTATTCTAGTATGCTAAATAATAAATTAGTAGTATTCTAGTATGCTAAATAATATAGTAGTAGTATTGTAGTATGCTAAATAATATAGTAGTAGTATTATAGTATGCTAAATAATATAATGGTAGCATTGTAGTGCTCTAAATAATACAATAGTAGCATTGTAGTATGCTAAATAATAAAGTAGTAGTATTGTAGTATGCTAAATAATATAGTAGTAGTATTCCAGTATGCTAATTAATATAATGGTAGCAATGTAGTACGCTAAATAATACAATAGTAGTATTCTACTATGCTAAATAATATAATAGTAGTGTTGTAATAATTAACTGTACAAATAAACATATAAATAATAAGCAGTACAATAATAACTTAATATAGAACAAGACGATACAGAGATTTGTTTACACCAGAGATAATAAATCATCAAACAAGAATAAATAACAGAGTTGAGTAGAGAACAGTTATATCATTATAATAACTTATAATAATATAACTTATATTATTATAATACATTATAAAAAATAAATAAATAAATAAAAAATGAGACTAGAAACAATAATACTAGATGGCACAGAAACTGTTTAAACAACTTAGGCTCTTAGGCTAAGCTCAAAGTTGAGCTAAAATACAATTTATGGTGACCCATAATACTATGTAAAATGTAGACAAATTTATAATAAATATAACATTGTAACCTCTAGAATTACTTAATAATTTATGTTTCTTCCGAGAGCAGACGAAGTTTCTTCTATCCTTATATAGATCAATTGTAATAAATCAATGCTAATCCAATATTATTATTTCAATCTTGTATTTTAGACCTAGACATTATTAGGATTATTCATTTCAACTGCTAGGTAAATGTTGTGGATTTTGCTCCACTAAACCATAAATCGGCATTGACGGGCAAGGTTACTGGCCAAGAAACACGAATACCGATTAAAGCATAATGTTTAGTGACATTTGACCTTGCAGCAGTCCAAGCAACTCGCGTGCAGTTACAGGGTAAACACTGGAAACCCCAGCTTGTGTAAACTGATCTACGCAAATTGTTTGTAACTAAAGGGTTTGTTTGTAGAAACTGTACACATAAATTGCGTATTTCACCGCTCGTGACTAACAATGTATGTTGAACTCCTTACAATGGAGCTATGGAAAAGTGAATTGAATCCTCACCATGGATCTAAAATGAAAATAAACGCTTTACACTTAATTAGTACATATGACTCAACAGGTTTGTACTTCCTTCACTGTATGATCTCAGTGGCTAAACAGCATTTGTTCGGTTAGAGTTGTTATAAACTAACTATTTTCTAGTTTAAGATACATAAGTCAAATAATAACATTTTTATATTTTAACTGCCCAAACATTTTCTGAGTAATGATAATGGGCATTAGACAACAATAATTCAATTCATGAATATCGTTGAGGTCTTATAATTTAGTTGAAAAAAATCTGATTTATGTTTACCTCCATAATTTTGTCAACTCGACGTTTACGACGTTGAGACGAATATATGATTAATACAATTTTAAGTAACAGTGGTTTCATTATTAATTTTAATAAGCATAATTTATAGCTAATATTGGGCACCAGTAAAATATTTAGCAACATTCCTCAGTGAGATACAAAAGTAGTCAAGTCACATTTCACGAAGTAAATAAATCATGAATTTCGTGATTGCACCTGTAATTCCACTACATATAAAATCTATCAATAATGTTCAGAGGTAATTATCTTTTCCAGCCAACTATTTCTACATGGGTGTAGGAGTTTCGATCCGTCAGGTCAGGCACAGACCGCCATAAAAGTGTCAACTTAATTGGTTGCTCCTCTGGGCGTCGTTTTGATCCACGAAGGAGAAAGTGAGACTTCGGAACGGGGAGGTGAGGCAGCAGATGGGGAATTTGGGTGGTGAACAACCGGCTGGTTACATGCCGGTCACTCGGCAGAAACATTTTACCTAACAAAGATAGATATTTGCTTTAGTTATACTAACTCTGTGATCGTATTGACTCTTATTGCAGTTGTTAGATGTCCTGATTCCAGAGTGATTTATTTACTAATTTCATTATTGACTACAACTTTGTCGATCAATGGCTATGAAACGCCTTGAATTAATTTGAAGTTTTAATCTAACAATTACATTATTTAATAATATGATAATCGTCCCCATAAGCTTCATTTTTTAAACAACCTACGTTGCCTTGCAATGAAATTTAGACAGTAAATATAATATACATTTTAATAAATCTATATAAGTTACTTAAAAATCTAAAATATAACAAAATGACACATAGCAATTTTATAAATATAAAAATCAGCCTTAAAATTAACGTTCATTTACGAGGAAGAAGTGTGTAACGTTTAGGTAAACGGATGCCTACCGTCTGTATTTTACATAGTAAATAAAATAATATAAGTACACTAAAGGTGTGAAAAAATAAACGGACCAATTTAAATGTCATTCAATAAAAGTGAATTCTGCTAACCTACTTCATGACATTTTGAGCTTCTTTTAATTAAATTCGTTGTATTATATTAGTTACAATAACTCTCAACTATCGCTTAAACTCAAATTATTTTATAATTTGACTCCCCTTATGTCTAATATAATAACAATAATCTTTATTGCATCAAACTTCAAGTGAAGTATTACAATATATAATATACAATAGTATAATATAATGTTGAGTAAAATTTACATATAAATTACAGTTGAATATTAAAGAAGTCTTCATTGTTGTATAAACATTATTATAATAAATAGCATCATATAATTTTTATAATGGTTTCACTGCTAAATTTCTTAAAAATTATAAGGCAATTTACTATGTAGTTTGATAGCCATAAATTAATGATTTTTTTGTGTGTTGTTGAGTATTTACATTGTATAATTTTCACTTGATTCAAATTTCTCGTTTCATGCTTACATATATCTCTGTTTTGAAAAAATGTATGTAAGTTAATTTCTATATTTATGTATATTCAAACTATAATGTAATAAAAGTGTAGTGTTTCTCTTACTTTAAAATAAATATAACAATCTTAATATATTTGTGTCACTTCCTCGATGTGGGGCAACAGTTTTATGTTTAAAGTTAATGGTTTAAATTGTTGTATACTCATATCTAACACCAAGTAAATAATTACAAAAGGAGCAAACTTTCTTATTTATGTTATGTAGCCAAACAAAATGTAAAAAAAGTGGAAACAATTAATACAACTGTTCAAAGTAACACATTTTAATTTCACTCTTTTTGAGACAAACTACGATGTGTATTAAAAATATAGCTTTTAAAAGCAGTGGGTACTGTATTCT
Organism: Stictocephala bisonia; assembly: GCA_035578905.1. Lineage (NCBI taxonomy): Eukaryota > Metazoa > Arthropoda > Insecta > Hemiptera > Membracidae > Stictocephala > Stictocephala bisonia. The sequence goes on from JAQJVL010003453.1 coordinate 44,421, forward strand.
TGTTGCGTTTAAAATGACAAATCATTCAAAAATTTTTAATGATAAACAATCGAACTATTTGGTTTCAATGTTAAAATTGCTGCTATGAATATAAACCCAATATGGATGCCAGCCTCTGTAGATTCTTAAGCAAGAATTTTCCTTTAGAAACTGTGTTGATGAACCACCAAATGAGTAATATCCGGTACGTCTAAAAGAATGTGGTATGCAGGGATGCACTCAGTCTGCAGCATGAACTGTTCATTCTAACAAGTTGTGCTATGGAGGCTGCTCCAAAAGTGACTGTTGGTCTACGAGGTACCGTGCGACTGTAATTTTTGCCAATCACACCAAAATTCCTCTTGTCCCTCATTCTCGCCACCCTTTCCACTTTCACTTTTCTTTCGCGGTCAAAACGCCACCTGAACAGCAAAAGTATTAATAGGAATATTAATTACGGTATGTACCTGACCCGACGTATCAAAATTCCGTCTCCCATTTATACAAATCTGGACCCATGAGGGGTATTTTTTGGAATGTCTCCGCATATGGTAAGGATGAACTACCTAGTCTAGAACTAAACTAAAATTATAAACGATGTTCAAACAAAGAAAATAATAATGATTCTCTTCCCTTTAGTTATCAATCGGCACCTTCTAAAATTTACGTTATATTGTAAGCACTTCACCACGGAACATTAAGTTATGTTGTAAGCACTTCACCACGGAACATTAAGTTATGTTGTAAGCACTTCACCACGGGACTTTAGGTTATGTTGTAAGCACTTCACCATGGGACTTTAGGTTAGGTTGTAAGCACTTCATCATGGGACTCCAGGTTAGGTTGTAAGCACTTCGACATGGGACTTTAGGTTAGGTTGTAAGCACTTCATCATGGGACTCCAGGTTAGGTTGTAAGCACTTCGACATGGGACTTTAGGTTAGGTTGTAAGCACTTCACCACGGGACTTTAGGTTAGGTTGTAAGCACTTCACCACGGGACTTTAGGTTATGTTGTAAGCACTTCACCACGGGACTTTAGGTTAGGTTGTAAGCACTTCACCACGGGACTTTAGGTTATGTTGTAAGCACTTCACCACGGGACTTTAGGTTATGTTGTAAGCACTTCACCACGGAACATTAAGTTATGTTGTAAGCACTTCACCACGGGACTTTAGGTTATGTTGTAAGCACTTCACCACGGGACTTTAGGTTATGTTGTAAGCACTTCACCACGGGACTTTAGGTTAGGTTGTAAGCACTTCGACATAGGACTTTAGGTTATGTTGTAAGCACTTCATCATGGGACTCCAGGTTAGGTTGTAAGCACTTCGACATGGGACTTTAGGTTAGGTTGTAAGCACTTCATCATGGGACTTTAGGTTAGGTTGTAAGCACTTCACCATGGGACTTTAAGTTAGGTTTGGTTAGGTTAAGATTAAATAAATAAGTTGACACGTTACTTTCTTATATACATGCTAACTTTAAACTGCGTTTGACGATTAATCATTTTTAAACAATGAGGCCCTTCCTAAAAAGACCCCCCATGTGAAGGTATTGAGAAGGTGAGTTACTGATTGATAAACTCCTTTCATTAATTTCGATCTAAAATTATAAAGTTTTCCTTCTGTATGAAAATAAATATATCTCATACGGAATGTGCTCATACATAAATTGCTACATCAATGACTGACAAAAAAAATTTAATGTTTGCTTCATTTTTTTTATTACGGGACTTTAAAGTCATAAGATCAATCTATGACTCATTTGAAATTGGATTTTCGGATCCCTACTTTTTAAAACACGAAACTGATTTTTAATGTTATTCTATTTTCCTAATTATAGCAATATGACCAATTATACACACCCCAACGTTGACATTACATATAAGATACATTACATGAACATAAAAAGTGTGTGAAAAACTTTGTTCTATTCTGAGCTATTGATTCTGTGGCTGTTTTTTAACATGCATAAGTCACTTCTGTTGCGTTCACTTCTGGTGGTATTTTGGCCATTGGATGGAGAAACGTTTGAAGTGTTTTTAATTATCCGAACGATTTTTCAAAATTTTTTTGTGGTTTATATAAATGGAAGGAAGGCTTTTTAGTTTTAAATCTCCTTATACTTAAGGGAGATGCCAGTCCTCAGCTATCATGCCAGTACTGCTGACACGGAAGTGGCATGCTGACATGATTGAACGGAAGGAACCTGGTATTCCTTCTTCCGGCCCCGCCCAAGTCTGCAGCCACGCGACTCCTAACCCTTGTAACATATTCATACATATTATAAATGTATGACTAATTGGGTCGGCAAAAGGGAAATTTTAATTATCAATCGAATAAAAGTAACACGTATAAAGGAAAAACTGATTTCTCAAGTGAAATTATTTGAATAAAGTATCAAACAAAACCAAATAACAGAACTGCTGTAAACTAAAAAAAGTAGAAAAAATCCTACATTTTACGTTTATTCATCTTTTTGTATTGTATTTTAACACCAGTGGCAATCTTTAGTAGGTAATTATTACGGAGTTGCTGGGAGACAACGGCCCATACCCCTCTAGGTAAATATAATTAGACTTCCTAGGATTTCAACTCATGATCCTCTGCATTGAAGTTAGGTTTGCTAACCACTAAGCTAGCAAGAGATTCAGCAACAGAAAGAGCAAGAGCAAGAGAAAGATAAATAAGATTTCAGAGGCCAAAACACCATCATTTTGTATTCTAAATAAGAAATTATAAAGAATTAACAAAAATTATACTTCCCGGTATCTTTTGTATAAAACATGGGTTCATTTATAGAGTAGATCTTATATCTTCAGTTCATATTACAGTAGGCTACCGAAAAATTGACACCAAGGTTGCATTTATAATATTTGAGATATTTTTATTTAACAGGTATCAAAGTCTAAAATACTCAGGTTTTTATGGAGATATTGACAGGATAGACATAAAAACTAACTAGTAGATATGTACAAGATCCTTAACGTGTAGAGGCCATATAATTGAGAATACATCAATAAATAATAATATCTTTATAAGTTACCTTAATTTTTTTTAACATTTTACTTTCAATATGAATAAATCTATCATGTGTAATTGTCAATCAATAGCTTTCTTATAAAGAAATAACCATTAAAGTCATAAAAATGATTTCAGTAGCTGAAACTTATAAAAATGGCAGTTTGTAAGAGATTGTTTCATTGGGGTCAGATTTTCGTTTTGCTAACAACGTTGCGCCAAAATCATTAACAGATTTAGCTTGTACTCATAAAAACACAAATTGGGTTATAAAATCTTTATTGTAAAATGGTTCCAAAACATGTAGTTGGAGGAGTCATATCGTAGACAAGAGACTTCTACGAGGTTTGTTGACAGTGAAAGTGGTCGAAATTATCAAGTAGACTCTCCGAGTAGTTCTCCCCCTTGGTGGACGTGAGTTAAACTTGTTTCTCGGGAAAACTGATCCAAAACATGAAATAATGAAATGAAATGAAATAATGAAAATTTATTCCTTTAAAAAAGTAAAACACAAAAACAATGACAATGTAGGAATAGAAAGTTGACCACAGTATCCAGTATTTGTGGCCAACGTTAATTCTAAAAAAGCACAATACAAACAATTTAATTGTGAGTCCAGCAGCAAAATAAAAAACTCGCACTCCGTGGCACCTGTGTTGAAGCAAAGAACCAAAAAACATAGTAATAAAAATTATAACATAATAACATTAATTTAAAAAGGAAAAATTACAATTAGTAATTAAAGTTCTTACTTTAATAATTAATATCATATAGGCCTACTTGCTTAAACAGTATATCATATAAGACTCATTCCAAAGTATATACAAATAAACAACTAGAGTAGGCAGGTAGTAAACTTAAAAGATATATATCTAATTAATTAATTATGCAAGAGTAGCATTTAGAAAGGACACGTCATCATTAGAAAATAGCCAATGTTTTGTTTGATTTAAAAACGAATTTAAGTTAGAACAAGATTTAATATAACGTGGCAATTGATTAAAATACTTAGGAGCAACATACTGAAAAGACTGTTTAAAATTAGATTTATTGACTTTAGGTAACCTAAATATTCTTTGGAAATTACTTCTTGTTTGGTAAGACAGGTTTTCTGTACCAGTGTTGCCACTTCTAATATAAAATAACTTTAAGACTTTGTACACAAATAAGTGGTTAATGGGTAATATTTTCAGATGACAAAACAAAGGGTAGGAGTTCTCTCTTTTGCGACAGTTGAGTATTATTCTTACAATATGTTTTTGGGATACTCTGAGTTTTTCCAAATAGTTTTTGTAAGTTCCCCCCCCAGCATTGTATACCGTATTGTAACCTGGAATTTATTAGAGCAAAGTAAAGCATTCGTAATAGACTGGGTTCACAAAAATTCTTCAAACAATAAAAGGTTCTGATCGAAAGTTTGATTTTCTTATGTAATAATGAAATGTGGGGTTGCCAATTTAGATTTTCGTCTAAGTTAAGACCCAGGTACTTAAAACAATTATTTTTTTCTATTACTTCACATTTGCAACGTATTGACGCACAACTCAAGTTGTGAAATATTAACTCTGCAGGAAATTCAAAACTATTAACTAAACTAAAATTTACATATCTTGTTTTTTTAACATTAATTATCATTTTGTTCTCACAACACCATACTCTTAATAGTTCTAAATCTTTATTTATATTCTCCCAGATATCATTAATATTTTTCTCTGAATAAAAAAAAATATGGTTAGAGGAGTTACATTGTAGATACTACACTTCTACGAGGTTTGTTGATATTACCTTGTCTTAGATATACCCCCTTGGTGGACGGGAGTTAAACTTGTTTATAGTGAAAATTGATCCAAAACATGTGGTTAGAGGAGTTACATCGTAGATACAAGACTTCTACGAGGTTTGTTGATAGTGAAAGTGGTCGATATTACCCAGTCTTAGATATACCCCCTTGGTGGTCGGGAGTCAAACTTGTTTATAGTGAAAACTGATTAAAAACATGTAGTTGGAGTAGTCATATCGTAGACACGAGACTTCTACGAGGTTTGTTAATAGTGAAAGTGGTCGATATTACCCAGTCTTAGATATACCCCCTCGGTGGACGGGAGTTAAACTTGTTTATCGTGAAAACTGATCCAAAACAAGTAGTTGGAGTAGTCATATCGTAGACACGAGACTTCTACGAAGTTTGTTGGTAGTGAAAGTGGTCGAAATTATCAAGTAGACTCTCCGAGTAGTTCTCCCCCTTGGTGGGCGTGAGTTAAACTTGTTTATCGTGAAAACTGATCCAAAACATATGGTTAGAGGAGTTACATTGTAGATACTAGACTTCTACGAGATTTTTTGATACTACCCTGTTTTAGATATACCCCCTTGGTGGACGGGAGTTAAACTTGTTTATAGTGAAAACTGATCCAAAACATGTGGTTAGAGGAGTTACATCGTAGACACCAGACTACTACGAGGTTTGTTGATATTACCCAGTTTTAGATATACCCCCTCGGTGGACGGGAGTTAAACTTGTTTATAGTGAAAACTGATCCAAAACATGTGGTTAGAGGAGTTACATCGTAGATACAAGACTTCTACGAGGTTTGTTGATAGTGAAAGTGGTCGATTTTACCCAGTCTTAGATATACCCCCTTGGTGGACGGGAGTTAAACTTGTTTATAGTGAAAACTAATCCAAAACATGTGGTTAGAGGAGTTACATCGTAGATACAAGACTTCTACGAGGTTTGTTGATAGTGAAAGTGGTCGATATTACCCAGTCTTAGATATACCCCCTTGGTGGACGGGAGTCAAACTTGTTTATAGTGAAAACTGATCCAAAACATGTAGTTGGAGTAGTCATATCGTAGACACGAGACTTCTACGAGGTTTGTTGATAGTGAAAGTGGTCAATATTACCCAGTCTTAGATATACCCTCTCGGTGGACGGGAGTTAAACTTTTTTATCGTGAAAACTGATCCAAAACATATAGTTGGAGTAGTCATATCGTAGACACGAGACTTCTACGAGGTTTGTTGACAGTGAAAGTGGTCGAAATTATCAATTAGACTCTCCGAGTAGTTCTCCCTCTTGGTGGACGTGAGTTAAACTTTTTAATCGTGAAAACTGATCCAAAACATGTAGTTGGAGGTGTCATATCGTAGACACGAGACTTCTACGAGGTTTGTTGATAGTGAAAGTGGTCGATATTATCAAGTCTTAGATCTGCCCCTTGGTGAACGTGAGTCAGACCGTCGTGTGGGTCTACGTAAAGTGACTATTACTGTAATAAGTGAATTGTTTATTCTTATCGTTATTTATATCGTTAATTAGTCAATAGCTTTCAATCAGGTAAGAAAAAACTAATTTACTTTATACACTTTTTAGTATAAAAATTGTTTTATGTGACAAAAATAATTTATGATTAATGTATAGTCAGTGTTTAACCTAATTACACAGAGTATTTTGTAAAATAAACAGGTTTGTATATAAAAAACTATATGTATTAATATATTTTTGACATTGTACCTCTCCGGTGGATATGATTAAGCAAAATTGTCTGTAAACACAAAATACAAAAACAATATTTTTTATGAAAGGATACGTTAAACTTAGATAACGAATTTATCCTTCTTCATTTAACTAACTTACTTGACATAACCCAACGTAAGATAATTTCAAGATGAATAGAGCAGTGTTCTTGAACTAATCTTGCTTAATCAATATAAAAACCTATTCGAGAAAGTTTCGAATAACAGCTCTAGGCTTTTGTTTGTCTTTATGCCTATAAAACATTGGCTGTGGCACAACACCGATGAATTGCTCAATTGTGAATGTATTCTTATAAATTTAAATCCCAAACGGAGTTTTAATTCACAGATTTTTATGTGCTAACTAAGGAAAGGCTCATATTTACTTTTTTTATAAGGTATAATCATTTCTGTAGACTATGAACGTAAGTGCATAATTCATATTGTAAATTTGAACAAAAAAATATAATGGCTATAACTAATTTAATAAAATATGATTTTTACTTTACCTTAAAGATTGAAACGCAACATATTTTCACTCAGATTACTATAATTGGAACTTTGCGTGGTTTCATTCGAGGATCTAGGCAAGCACAAATGACAGTTACAAATAACGGAGAAGAATAGCGTACATATCACTTCTTTTGCGACATTCTTTGCTGGCTCCAATAGAACATTTGATTTTATAAAAATGATTGTTATACTGATTTTGATCATCATACTGTTACAAGAATGCCAATTATATTCAGAAGGATTCGTTTGGTAACAACTTAAAGGTGAGGAGGTTTTGTATAAATGGAGTGGTTGTGATTATACTGTAAGCCTCTTTGCTTGATGGGTCAGTCACTTATATCTTATATTCTAGCAAATAGCAAATCAATTATCTTCTAGCAATTATAACTCCTGATATGATTAGGTCAATTTGAGAATACTGAAACCTGAGTTTTTAATGCTCAGTTGGGAATCGAACGTCAGGCTTTCCATAGGCTAACTTACATTCGTTTATGAAGGTTAATTTAAAACGGCCCCTGTCTTTTTTAAAGTTTTATAAATGTAACTATTTATTACACTTTATTTAAATATTTAGCTCGGCTGTTTTTTCCAGAAGAGCATTTAGACAGAACAAATCACCGACTGGTTATTTAACAGACAAAAGTTCATTATGATTATTTCTCTAAGTTGGTTGACTTTAAAGTCAGACAAATGTCAACCAGAAATGCGAGTACGTGTAGAATAAGTCACTGCTATGACTGTAGAAAAAGTTCATTGGGCAGTGATTTGTCCTTCACTGTGGGAGGCGGACACCCTTCAAGGGACTTCTATTAAGGTTAAATATCACGCATAACCCTGAAGGTTCTCTCACTTCATTGACCACACATCTCATTAGTTGTCTTAGCTGCCTCAAAGCATTAAACTTCAAAACGTGCTGGTATCAAATTTCAATTTGTATTCTCAGATATTAATCGTTTTTAAAAGCCTATGTTGTTTGTGTTTGCCGATTTTTTAAAACATTTATATAAATTACTTTTGGATATTTTTACAGCCAGTTAGTATGATTGATGATGGTTTTAAAATGGAAAGATAACATTTAGTTAAATGACTATCTTAGAGAAATAATTTATTTTTAATTAATAAACATGAAAGTAAAAAATATTTATTTACTATTAAAAATACGAAATCTAAATATTATTATCGATTTCGACTAATCTAAAAGTATTTGATTCCATAGAGACAGGTACGTTTCTTTTATAAATGAGATGACAAGAAATGCAATTTCTCTCTTGATTCAATGTCTTTGTTTTCCTTTTTTATCCAAATTTCTTTGTTTTCCGTTCGTTAAGACTTTTTCTTCCATACTGTCAATATATGTTTTGTAGTGCCGTTAAATTTCATTACTATAACAGTGTTTCGTTTTTTTCGTAATGGTTTTTAAATTTGTTATTTCGCATTTAATCACCTGAATATCTATAGTAAACGTACGTTCAAAGCAATACATTCCCTTTCCATGAATTATTGATCTATTACAAAGCAGTCAGTCCCCTTCTACCCACCTGTATACGTACAGTGGTGATGATACAAGTACAATAGTGATGATCCACCCATACATGTACGCTGGTAATAACAAACCAACCCACCCACCCATATACGTACAGTGGTGATAACCCACCCACCCGATTATACATTCGGTGATGATGACCCACCAACCCACCCATACATATACGTTAGTGGGTGGGTGTATGGGTGTAGATGTTAAAAGTGTATGGTTGATGAAGATAACCCACCCATCCACTCATACACACACGGTGGTGATGACCCAACCACCCACCTATGCAATACAGTGGTGACAATCAGGAATTGATTGATTAACAATCGTGTTTAGAGGTTAAATCCATCGAAAAGTTCCAACATGCCGTATGACAGTGAATTATACAAATTTTATAGCAGTGTAAGTAGAAACACAAATGCTTCGCGAATGAATCAGTTTCTGTATTCCAAGAATTAGAACCTTGGGTCGATAGGAGTGCGTGGTCAGCGGGCTGCCTGTCGGGGGAGACCACTGACCCACTTCTGGCTCTGACCCCTTGGGGTGGCTTAGCCCCGATAACATTTGGGGTTACATGTTGTCATTAGCCGAGAACGTGTAACGACCACGCTGAAAGTGTATTTATGATTTACTTTCACTTTTTTCGTTTTGACACCTTATCTTTAATTTTTTTTTTTTTTTTTTGAGAGAGAGAGAACACGCACACTGTTGACAACAGCATAGATCTCTACCTCAACCCCCCTGGCAAAGTGAAGAATAGAAATGAATAACAAAACAAGTGAACATCACGCCACACAACATTTATTCAAATATAATTACTAAATGTACAATAGTTCTGGTGATCGACTTCTGTAATCCACGTTTACCTCCCTCAGACCATATACATAGGTACATATTTACCTCCCTCAGACCATATACATAGGTACATATTTACCTCCCTCAGACCATATACATAGGTACATATTTACTTACATTGTGATAAATTTGTGTTGTGCGGTGATCACTTGTTGTGTACTTCTACCAACAAGCTGATAAAGAAACAATTTGAACGTTGACGTATGTATTTTCACAATGAGATGAATTGTCGGTGATAATCACATGTGTATCAACACCTCGACAAGTGGTCAGTGAATATATTCTTCTTTTAACAGTAATTTTATTTTAAGTAGTATCGAAACGACTCTATTATTAAACACAGGTTTAAAATACGTATTACGGTAATTAAAATAACATGAAATGAGCCTTTACAATAGTAAATATGTTAGGACTATAAAGTCCTCTCTGGTGATTTGATACTTTACTGTATTCTTTAATATAAGTTATTAAGATACTGATAGTTACAGACTTGAATGAACGTGGCCCCTTGCCTAACATTGGTTTGCAGGCGTTCTACAGACCGTATGTAGCGCACACACCGTGCTATTAAGTCGTATGATAATGATGCCATTATTAAATATTTTCTATATAAGGTATTTTTTGTTACAGATAGTAACAAAATTTTAAATCGATAAATTGTTTAACAAGTTTATCAATTTAAAAATTAATAAATTTTAATTAATTTTTAATAATAATTGTTACTAAACAAAATCACTTAATCATGAACACAAGGTTATTTCAATTAATTTGTGAAAATCAACCTTGTACAACTGTACTATATTTTTTCCCCTGAAAATGTTTATATCTATATTATTATATCGTTTCTTGAAAAAACTCCGTAGTCTACTATGTTAAATAACCTCATGTTAGCATAACAATTTGATATTATAAGATTACTAAAAAATAACTTACTGTGTTTGTCAAGGAACATTACGTGAACAGTTACGTTCCACGTAAACATACAACACAGGTTTACAGTTCAAATGCACATAAAGTGCTTTATTATAATTCGAAATAAAATGTTTTGTACGTTTATTAAATATACAAAACTGTAAAATATTAGTTTGTGTTTAATTTTAAATGTGTACTACATAAATTCGTTGGGTCACATATGTTAGTTGTCGTAATAAACATAAAAACGCCTTCATTATTTTAGATACTACATGTGACGTATGGCTGTACGTTGGACGAATCCGCGTTCATTCACGTCTGTAACTATCAATACTGCTTACCATAAGGGTCTGGGATGAATTTGAAAGTTCTAAGCGTTGTGACGAACAACTGAACATTTTGAATGTTGTGCGTTTTGCTTATTTTTATTCATTATTTTGTAAGTGTTGATCAAATTATGATCAAGACTCTGAAAAATCAAATACTATCCACTTTGAATAGTACATGAAATTTTGAACTAAACCCTTATATTGTATCTTGTTTTTATACTTGTGAATCGTTACTGGTTTATTTGGTAGTAATTTGGGGTAGTCCGAAAAAATACATACTAAACGTTATTAATAGAAAAAATAATCAAAATCAAATCAAATCAAAATCAAATCAAATCACTTTATTTAGCCAAATTGACAAAACAGTTTGTATTAGCCAAGTCAAATACTGTATACTATAATCAATAACAGTTCTTAATACTTAATACTAACAGCTATATACTTATGTAGAAAAAGTTTACACTCTTAAAATAATATTAATAATGTTAATTAATAAAAACAATAACATAGTTCATATATGTATGTAAATATTTACTCTGTATTAAACAGTGTTGTACAAAATTCCTTATTATAAAACTCCCGGACGCTGTAACATGAGAGATTTACTAGATGGTCCCTCAGCCGTTTTCTAAATTTTAAGAGGTTTGATTCCAACTTGAGTGAACAAGGTAGATGGTTGAATAGTTTTATTCCATTATAAAACAGATGTTTTTTGAAAAAAAGATTTAGAGTGTTTTGGAACTTCAAGATTGTTAGAGTTACGCAAGAAGTATGGAGTTTTTACTGGGACAATGAATTTCGGAAGATTACGTTTGACAAAAGTTAGTGTTTCCAAAATGTAGATAGACGGTAGAGTTAAGATACCTGACGTACGGAAATAAGTAATTAGTTAACTGCTGCAAGGGGCTTACATACTGATGGAATACTAACCCTGTTTATCCACGTTCCTTATAAAAGCTTATTTAAATTACTAAAACAACATTATAACTTATCGTCTTCAATCAATAAAGGTATGAAAAAACTAAATTATATGACTAAACAACAAATCCATAAAATCCAGGATTCGATTAAGCGATGAAACCGTAGATGAATGACTTATTAGAAAGTGTGGAATGTGTTAAACCAGAATCTATCTTAATTTTACTCTATTACATTTTGCGAAATGGTTGTAAAAATATTCAAAAAATTGCAGAGATATTTACATACGTAATTGAGATGTTACATTATGCAAACCGATCAGGAATTTGATTTAATTAATTTCTCCTAAAATTAATAAAAAGGACGACCTCACCTGGATATCCTGCAATAAAGAATGACTGTCGTGTAAAAACATTGTACCAATAAAGATAACAATATGATAATGGATGCAATGCAGGCTATGTTATGTACATTTGCATTCCCAAGCACACTGCATTTTATTTTTTATGTTCCATTCTTTCGTATTCTTTAATTCTAGATATTTTTCTTGATGCTTCATTTTGTTAAATGGGATTTAAGAGTAACTAATATTGCATTAAAATTACAAGTAATATTTATATTCATCTACGCAATTATTACTACTATCATATCGGTTATTTTTTCATTGTGAGACATCAACGCCCATTTAATGGTTACCATTACATGATTCTGTGAGATGCTTCAAGGTTTATAAGGTGAGTATGATAAGAGAGTCAAGATTGATAATGTATCGCTACATAGTTAATTTCTTAGAATTAATTAATGCATTAAAACTATACGTACTATCAATTAATGGTGGTAATATATATACATGAACAAACCAAATTATAAGACTAAACAACATATCCATAAAATCCCGGATTCGATTAAGGGGTTAAAAAGTAGACGAATGATGAGTAGACTTCAGAGATAGTGCCAGTGGTCTCGATCTCTCTGAACACGTTGACGTAACTAGTATTTGAGCTAATAGTACGCGAAACAGTCATCTGAACGCTTGTTTGAGACCATTCAATTTGATAGAAGCACAGGAGTTCGTCAGTTATTTGTCTGTTTATTTGTTCTATAGTCAATGCTATGAACTATTGAAACTAGTTAGGCGTAACCAACTTGAAACTCATCCTGTACTCTCGGCAAGGCAGGAGTTGTCGTTTGTCGTCCACATGCCTAACTACACATTGTAGGCGCTGTCTGCCATGTGTGCAGCACCGGATTGGCAGAGATACTTGATACTTAATATATTTTTTTTGTATGATAAATTGACACCTTAAAACTAATATTTTATTTTTAATTATGTTAAGTCAAAATATTATTACAAAGTAGTCATCTTGGAACACACAGTGATATTGCCTCGGCTTAAAGTTCCACATCTCACAAATCCGAATAATTAAAGTAAATATTAATATTACAAACTAAATAAATTATAATAATAGATATTTTAACAACATCAAACAGACGACATTCATTTGTAGAGTAAAAATATTTATATGCTTGATGAAAAAATTAGTGTATGGTAAAGTCTTGATTAAAAAGAGAATTTATATTTTTAAATTTTGTTTTTAAACAAACTATTATAATTTCTGTATTATTTTATATTATATAAATGATTTTAATGGATTAAATACAAAATCTACAGGATGCGTTTCGAACAATGGAATCTGATAAAAAAGTATTATAAAAAGTACACCACAGGAAAAGAAGTTCCTTCAAGATGTCTTGATACTACATGAACACTCAGCTGTATTGCAAAATGAGCCAGAGGACATCTCCAGCCTCGCCAAGAGTATATATACATTTAACAATTTAGAATGCACTATGTGATTTTATATAATTATATATAAATAATGTGTGTAATTTTATAAATAAAATAAAAAAATAATAATGTGTAATTTTAAAAGTACGGAAGCCATTTTAATGATCATGGTGTTAATTAAACGTAGAACTGATTTCTTTGGTTGGCCGGTTGGAAGAGATGCTATTCTTATTGGTTGGGATACTGAAACACTTTCCGCAGAGCTTGTTATTTCATAAATATGTTGTCTTCCGTTATATTCCCTCCAAATACAATCAGGTTAAGTTAGTTTAGATTAGTTTGAAATAGGGTGGGTAGGTACGCAGGTACGCACGTACGCAGGTAGATAGGTAGGTAGGTAGTTACGTAGGTAGGTACGTACGTAGGTAGGTAGATAGATAGGTACTTACGTAGGTAGGTACGTAAATAGGTAGGAAGGTACGTAGGTAGGTAGATATGTAGGTACGTACGTAAATAGTTAGAGAGGAATGAAGGTAGGTAGATAGTTACGTAGGTAGGTACGCACGTAGGTAAGTGGATAGGTAGGTACGTAGATAGGTAGGTATGAAAATAGGTAGGAAGGTACGTAGGTAGGTAGATAGGTAGGTACATAGATAGGTAGGTACGTAAATAGGTAGGAAAGTACGTAGGTAGGTAGATATGTAGGTAGATAGGTAGGTACGTAGGTAGGTAGGTATTAAAATAGGTAGGAAGGTACGTAGGTAGGTAGATAGGTAGGTACTTACGTAGGTACGTACGTAAATAGTTAGGAAGGAACGAAGGTAGGTAGATAGTTACGTAGGTAGGTACGCACGTAGGTAACGTAGATAGGTAGGAACGTAGATAGGTAGGTATGAAAATAGGTAGGAAGGTACGTAGGTAGGTAGATAGGAAGGTACGTAGGTAGGTAGGTACGTAAATAGGTAGGAAGGTACCTAGGTAGGTAGATAGGTAGGTACGTATGTAGGTAGATAGATAGGTACGTAGGTAGGTAGGTACGTAAATAGTTAGGAAGGTACGTAGGTAGGTAGATAGGTAGGTGCGTATGTAGGTATATAGGTAGGTACGTAGGCAGGTAGGTACGTAAATAGGTAGGAAGGTACGTAGGTAGGTAGATAGGTAGGTACGTATGTAGGTATATAGGTAGGTACGTAGGCAGGTAGGTACGTAAATAGGTAGGAAGGTAGGAAGGTACGTAGGTACGTAGGTAGGTAGATAGGTAGGTACGTAGGTAGGCAGGTATGTAAATAGTTAGGAAGGTACGAAGGTAGGTACATGCGTAGGTACGTACGTAAATAGTTAGGAAGGTACGAAGGTAGGTAGATAGTTACGTAGGTAGGTACGTACGTAGATAGTTAGATAGGTACGTAGTACGTAGGTAGGCAGGTACGTAGGTAGGTATGTAGGTGGCTGAGTGGGTGGGTGGATGGTGAGGTTAGGTTATGTTAGGTTACATGATTACAACTGTATAACATATAGTTTCTATTTGGAGGGGGGTATATAACGGAATCTGACCCATAAATATTATTATAATCGTTGAGGTTGCTACAAGTATACATGAACATTACACATACAAATATAAATGCTAAATACCGCCTACTAACTGATCCTTTCTCAATTACTATATTCACAATAACACTGCAGGTGGATGGGTGGAGGGGAGCTTGGGGGTGGGTTGAAACCCATATGTGCAATGTTATTACCACATCATAAATATTCTTTACGTGCTCTAGATACGCAACTAGCAAGGATGTTTATATATTTTCTCTCAAAGGGTTAACTTTAAGTAGACAATAAAATGAATATCCCGAAACCATCCAATCAGAACCTTTTGTTACCATTCACAACATGAATATGAGAGTTTAAGAGGTATCTTGACATAAGAGGTTATTTTTTGATAATGGAATTGTGCAAAGTGAGAAAAATAACAAAATTGATAGAGTGAGGTGATACGAGTGTTGTGAGTTTCGGGGCATGCATGCGAAGCGTGCGAGGGTATCACCTAGTTTTAAATAAAAATCATGTGCTATGCCCTCTATAAATCAGAAGATGGAGATGACAGTACAATCAGAAACGCTAGTAGTCCATTGTCTCATTCACACCACATTTGTGAGTGTTCGCAACTCTTTCGCAATAATCACAAACACTCGGTCATTAATAGAATAATAAGAGTGTAAAATGTACCACATTATTGATATTCTAAATTATTGAATTAAATATACATTAAATGAAACACAAAAATAACTTCTATCAGATACAAAACATAACTTAGTGCATACTTATACATTGACCCTTTTAATACGGGATATAATCTGCATATAACAGCAACTCGCTGTAGAAATATTCTTTTACTATGAGGTCAGATTCTTTTTTTAAACAAAATACATGTAAATACAAGTGAGACACGCACATGTAACTGTTTTATCGTCTACACCTGTCTCGGGTATAAACAACTTTATGGAGTCGTCTGTCATACGACCACCTGACATTTTTGTTGAAATCGTTTATAAAACAGCCAACAAGTCTTTTTTATAAAATCTTAATCAAAATCGTGAAGTAATTGTTCTATTCTGCTAAGTCACGTAGCTATTACCTAAACAAAAAAATTATTATTATTTGAATGGACAAATAGTTGAGTAATGGTTTTTAGCGTATATTCTGGCATATTCAAATTTATATATATATATATATATATATATATATATATATATATATATATATATATATAATGTTAGTTGACTACAAATGTAATGTAACTATCAATTTGGTGCTTAGATTACTTCCTGATATAATTATAAGGTAAAAGTTTTTTTAACTATCTCATTTATTATTAAATATCACAGCCTTAAGATAAAATTAAAAATATATATATACAAGGTGTTTCGTGAGAGGTTGGCACAAATTCAGGATATGATAGTAGACATAAACATAAGCATAAAAGTGCCTGTAAACATGTGGCCTATCTCGCTTTGTTAAGTGTCTGTTTGTCTGTGTGTGTGTTTTTATTAAAAATGTTTTAAT
>JAQJVL010003454.1:0-60814 GCA_035578905.1 Stictocephala bisonia
ATACATAAAAAAGCACATGTTTTATAGCTAGGCATGTCAATAATCTTGTAGGCCATAAAGAAATTGAATTACTGCAAAAGTATCCTAGGTTTAATTAGCAGTTACCTAAATTTTTTTATTTCATTGATAAGTAGGCTCAAAATCTAGTGATATGCCTAGCTTACTTTAATACAATTTTTACTAATAAGCCTATGGACTATTTGCGATAGGCCCAGCTTAAATTAATTACTGTTATATTAATAACACGATGAGTTGAAAACAAAACTCGTTTTTTATCTGTTAAGATGTGAAAAAACCAACATATTTAAAAATCTTTATTTTTCGACAATTTTTTTTTATTTTACATGTTTTGGTAATCATGCAATTTCTTGTCACCTCTGAAAATACAAATTCTTGTTGAAAAAGTGGTGAAATGTGAGTTTTTTTGAGGTTGATTTCATCCGCAGAAAACTCTTTTTTAACGGAAAATCGAAAAAACTGGTTTTTTATCTGATAGTGAAAAAACAAAATTATTTATTTAGCCTGAAAAATGCATTTTATACTTACCTAACCAAACATTACTTAACTTATCCTAATTGTCTATTTACTCAACAAAAATTCGTAATTTGCGTTAAATTCGGGTATTTGGCCTCCGTGACGGCCTGCGGCTGTAACTCCAGCGGAAATATAGATGAATTTGGTTTTTGTGATTAATAGTTGTTATATATAATGATCGCGTAATGGCCGCTAATCACAATTCGCTGCGAAAGTAGTTTTTCGTTATAACTCAAGAAATAATGGTAATAGACCAAATTCGTATTCAGTACAAAAAAAACACATAAAAAAAGATGGTTAAAATACTATTTAAACTAACAGAAATATGTCATAAATACTACAAGTTGTGATATTAGTTTTCCGAATTTTTCGGTAAAATACGTTATTTCCGCGAAATGTTTTTTATGCTGATCACGAATACATAATTGGGTTATCCGGTAACATTATTTTTTCGGCCTGAAAAATATACTTTTTACAGACCTAACCAAACACAACCGAACTTATCATGACTTTTTATTCAACAAATAGACATAATTTGCGTTAAATTATTGTGCCTGGCCTCCGTGACGGCCTATCGTCCGTCATTCCGGCAGGAGTATGCGTGAATTCAGTTAGTTGTGGTTAAAATCTGATGTATATAATGATCGCTAATCGTGATTCGCCGCGAAAGTAGTTTTTCCGTTATATCTCGAGAAATAATTTGTATAGACCAAAATAGTTTTCAAATTCGTATTTAGTGCAAAAACACATCAAAATTTAAAAAAATGATTATAATATCATTTAAATTAACGGAAATATATCAGAAATACTAAAATGACATTCGTTTTTTCGAATTGTTCGGTAAAAACGATTTCCGAAGAATAAAAAATTCTCACGAAATTGTAGTCAATTATTTACCCATTTCAGGTAGTTTTCAAATTTTGTTTGGTGGCAAGAAACTACGTAATAACCTTGTTGGTTTTAATAAATAATAATTCACACAAAACTAAAACAGTTTGTCAAAAATTACGATTTTAGAGTTAGTAGGCCTAGACCTTTAAGCCAATAAAACTACAACACAAAACGTCCCACACTTGAAACTACATCCAATGAACTTTATACTGTATTAATGTTTTTATCAACGATAAATTGTTTAAGTAATTCTGCATTTTATTTATAATAACTGAATAAATAAACTGGAAGGTTAATTAAAAAAACACACCGTTCACATTATCTCTTCTTGTTGCCCACCTGTTGTTGCCGGTAATGGTAAACGTAAACAATACAAATGCATCAGCCCAGTCTGTTGTCGATGTATTTTCGTTATTTAAAAAGAACGCAACAGTTTCATTGAAACAATAATTCGGCACCAAAACGTTTCAAAATTTTGCAAATAGCTGCAGTAGAACAGACAGCAACAGTGAGCGTCATCGGATATCAATAGAACAAAACGATAACTCCAAAAGTTTAGTCGCAACTTTAACCTGCAGCGTAAGTTGCAACAGAATGTCAACAAATCTAAGAGGCGACGCTTGACATTGCATTGATTTGCGTGTTTCGGCAAAATGCGGTGGGTGAAGCTATCATATTGTCTGCAACAGCTTCATTCAACTGTTTCGACGTCAAAACTGTTTCGGTTGCAACCGTTTTGTCAAACTATTCCATGCGTATTATTTTGAACATATTAATGTGCCTAGTTGACTCGTGTCTTATCATACGAAGATTGACGATGTTTCCCGAACTTATCACTTAAGTTTAACTGGAGCCCTGAAGTCTGAACCTTCCTGACGTCACCGGATTCCAGTTTAAGAAAGTGAACATTTTCTTTTTATGTGCATTTGATTGAATGAATGATAAGTGATTTTTTTGTTTAATTAACCCTGTATTAATAGCTCAACGTGTCACGTTTTTCAATGTAAATAAAATAATATTAGATAATCTGATTAAGGTTTGACTTTAAACTTATCTGCTTGTATGGGCTAGAGGGTAGATAACAGGTTTTGATATATTGTACCTTAAGGTGTAGAGGGAACAATTAATACTGTCTGTCTTATATTAGATAATCCAGTCTGAAACGTTTGACCATATAGTCGGCAAACACAGACGATGAATATTTATTTATATTTATTGGAAAGAATAACACAAAATTTAATTCTTAAATACAATTTGTGAAGCTATTTTTTGTTAACGCAACTTTTTCCTATTTCTTGATAAATTTTAATGATTGAGGTGTCAGAAAATTTTCCCCTATTCGTAGTTAAGCAGCAAGGTTTTCATTGTTCAATATTTTTACCCTAAAGGACATGAGAAACCCTCAAAATACGTTTTTCGGGAAAAAGTATAACAAGGAGAGAGATTTAAATTAGTCGAAAAGTTAAAGCTGTTCAAATGTAAATTTTTATAAAATTATAACGGATGTTAGAATGTGTATAATGATGTTTATAATATTGAGAAAGTTATAGATCTTTCTTATTGTCAAAGAGAGTAAGTTTGATTGATTCTGTTTTGTTTGATCTATAAATATTGCATGTCTGTCTGTGTGTCTTTTATAAATGACTACATTATTTACTCACGAGACTTTGGAAAGTAATTTATTTTTCCGAAGGGAAGGTTTTTAAACATGGATTTATTTGCATCCGACTTTAAGGCCTCTGCCTCACTGGCATTTAAAGTTTCAATAGTTATCCGATGGAGTTATTTTATTTATTTAATTAATAATCACCTGTTAGATAAAATGAAAACTTTTGAAATATGCTAAGTGATTATATTTAGACTATAAAATGGTTGCAACTCAAGTGCAGTGAGTGAGCTAGTTATGACACATTATGACTTTACGTAAAACAGTTTAACCACAAATAGTAGTAGTCAAGTCACTGCAGAGGTTTGGTGCTGCTTGTGACGGGGTTGGCACGTGATGTCTCCTAGTAAATAATATATTATGTATACAATGTAATATGTATGAATTTGATAAATTGACTATAATAATAAGATGAAATAACAGTAAGCATTAATGTGAATAATTACAAAATATCTCACTAATGATACTGTCAAATGATGAAATATTGACCAGCTGATCTATATTTGGTATGGAGGGGAACAGTGGAGTAACTCTGGAGGAAGCGGTGGAGGGGAAGATGTGCGAATACTTCTGGCTGCAATATTTTTATGTTTCTGGTTTGCTTATGGTAGTATTCAATGGACAGTTAAAACGCCCTTCCTTATTTAGCAAATTTTGAACAAAAACACCTTCATAACAGTAAATTACACAATAACAATCAATATTCAAGGAATTTTTTAAATATTCTGTTGGTTACTTTTCTGCTAGCTTTATTCATAAATTAGGGGCATAACACTCTTTTGGATTTTTTTATCATCAAAATGTACTTTTTGTTTTAGATAACTGTTGGAGTCTTACTGCTTTGGAACAGCAGGTTTAACATTCATAAGGAAGCTCACATCATTTTAGCCAACAGGATAAACAACTTCACAGTCATAGGCATATTTCTGATTACCATTCTCAACGTGCTTATATCATCATTTGGATTGCCTGATAAATCAGTTGGGGTTCTTACTAGGACGTTAAATTAAGAAAAGTTAATTTTAAAGAAAAATATAACAAATAATAAACCAAAATAAAATACAACACATACAGTACCAAAAGCACAGAGAATGAGATTGTTTGAGTACTTTGGTTTCTCAAAATTCAAAAATCTGTAATAAATAAAATGTTATAAATATAATAAATAAATAAAATGCATACAAAAATTAACATTAACACACATTAATACATTAATCTTCATCTTCACCCTCATCAGCACTGGGTGCTTCAACATCTGCATCACCTTCCTCATTCTCTTCTTCCTCATCGTCATCTCCAGCCACCTCTGCATTCTCCGCCTCGGCTCTTTCCATCTGTCTTGCCAGTTCAGCTTCGTCTGTAGCAGTAACTACTTAGGCTGAAAGAAAGAACAAGGAATATGTGTTTTTAAAGAAAAATTTTAGTTTTTCACTATAAAAAACAATGAACACATTTGCTGTGGTGGCGCATGAAGTCACGTAACGTGGCATACTGGGCTGCCTTAGAGAACAGTCAGGCGATTTTTTATTGAATTTGGGCCGCCCTCACCTCGACGTTACGGTTATTGCACACACATTCACACAGAGCTATGGATACGATAGTAACAATTTTTATCCAACTTTTTATAGTAAAACTGAGCACTTACTAAGGCGCACTTACCATCACTAGCATGTTGCGGTAAACAACAAGGTAAAAACGTATACATGTCGGGAACTGTCCAAGACTCGTCGAGTTCCTGAACATTCCCGTGAAATTTGGAAAGAAATAACTTTTTCTCCAACCCTTTGGTATAGACTATATCAAAAGGTTTTAGTAAGCTACGAACTAGTTTGAAGTTAAAAGGTACACATCCCTCCTCCCAAAGTATTTTGTGAAACTTACGCTCACACCAATTGTTAGCTTTCCGAGCAGCACTATTCAACTTACTTTCAGGATAAGGAGACTTGAAAACTATATTTACATTTACAAAAGGACCCACAACGACAAATTCTTTAACGATAAATCTATTGCGATTGTCTTTGAACCCATGACACTCCACCACAGCCGGTGTCGACATGTTTATGATCAACCTACTGTGGGCTTTGTCTTGACGGCTCCATCCTCTCAACTGAATAAATTAATTTAGTTTGATTACTAAATATTATTCCCCCTCCCCTCCCCCTTTTAAGGTTAGTAAGGTAAGGTTAGTAAGGCCGAGGCCATAACTTCTTACTGTACTTGTTAAAAGATTGTACATTAAATGTGCATCGTGAATTATTAAACAGTAAGCTGTAGTCTTGTCTGGTACATTATTTTTAAATTCAAATTCGACGCGTACATCGATAGGTCCAGACTTGATTGAATCATTCTGCTTGGAGCAGTCAATTACAAAGATTGGACATTTCGATTTAAAAGTATCCAAGTCCATGATAGGTGAATTGGAAACACCGTAGTAGGAGGACTGAAATTTGGCGTACATTTCATATAATAAACTCCAATCACCTCGGATATTGTCGTAGGGATAGTAACTTGAATTGAGGTATAACTTGATATCCATTAAATCACAATGGTCAAAACATGACATGTTCATTTTTATGTTATTTTTCCTATAAGTTTGAAACGCTAGTATCACATAGCGGGGTTTCTCTATCTGCGATGACGTTTTTACAGTCCAATCATGTCTCTTTGTTTGTGGGAGCGTGGGATATTCGTGACACTTCCACGATCTAAAGGGAAGATGAATCGGTGTGTCTTTATTAACGAGTTTTAAAAGTTTTTCTTTGTAACTATCGGAAACAGTCAAGTGTGGTACACGCCAGTACAAGTCGGTTATTTCCAGACTGTGTGATAGCGCATCCTCTGATAACAACACATCTGTGTTGTTGGCTGACCGCAGCAGAATCAATTCTTGTTTTATATTTACAATAATTTTCCTGTAATCTTCCATGAAACCAAAGAGTAATTTTAATGGAACGGCAAAAGTAAACTCGGTTGTTTTTTTTTTTATGACTCTGGACCGAACCAACAAGCATTTTCCAATGCATTTGTTTCATTCTGTCTAAGTGACAGTAAACTTTTAATAGTTGATACAACACCCAAGTTTTTAGTACGGTCCACTGTTATACCAGAAATTTCGTATCTAATATCTTCAAACAAGTACGCCATAGCATTATTAATCAGAGACACGTCTGTGACTACACCGCCAACCTTTTTGGCTGTAATTTTACCAGAAATATGCAGAGAACTTTCAAACGGAGCAGTAATAATGTCCTGTTGACTGACGGCGATACGTATTTCATCGTTGTTTTTTAAAGTTGAAGAGGCGTACGGTTTGTGTGTGTGATACTCACAGCTTGTAATAACATCGCTGTATTCGACTTCTCCCTCAATTTCCAACATTTTTTACTTTTATTTTAAATCCTAAGGATCTTAAAAGCTTTGTATTGCTCGATGTTAACACCTGGAGTGTTTTAGGTCTAATGACCTGTTTCGACACAGTTGTTTCCCTAAATACTAATCCCATTGCCTCGTCTTAAGTGTAAGTGTAACGAAATTGTTTCGTTTCTAAAGTTTATCAACTTCCCTTGTTGATCTCTCAGCTCACAAGTAATGTAATTCAAAGCTTGCACACTCACAGGTAAATATATCACGTTATGAGGCGTTTCAATTATTTTGTAGTCAGGTGGAACTGACGGATAAAATTTGTGTATTACATGACTTTCCTGACCGTTCTGATACGAGCCTCTTGCCACGTTACATGTGACTCTAACGACATTTACTGAGTTAATGTTAACTTCATTCTCAGACATGTGAGTTTTATTGGCTTCGTATACAGCTTTATTAAAGCCGAGCAAGGTAGCCAGGCTGTTTCCTGTTTCAAAGTGAATGGGCTCGCTACAAGTAATTTCAACTTTCAAAGTATTATTGTTTGGTTTTAAACTGAATTTTACACCAGTTTTTATGTTATTGTTAATGTAATTCTCTAAATCGCTAATCTCGTAGGAGCCAGTCGGAATTTTCATTACAGTGTCCCCGTAGTGGAATGTGTCGTTCACATTTTCTTCTACATTCGGTATTGAGTTGTAGGTTGTGAGATCGATCAAACCAATTTCCCAATCACCTGTCGATAAATCGATCGAAGGAAATATGTCACAACTTAGCGTTGAACTCTGTCCACTAAGGCAAAACATTATCAACGAGGAACTCTAAGCACAAGTTTCCGCAAAGTACTGAGTCAAAATCCTGTTGTCTTTCATTGTTATACTTTATATTAACACTGGGACCCCAATACATAATCAATTCCATAGAAGGACGCAAGTTACCAAAACTGTCATAGTACAAAACCTCGTTACCTAGCTTTTATGATTATTATAACAAACCCAATGTGTACCTTCCCCCTGTATACTGTCCAAATTAATAATTGCGCTTTCGTTCAATCTAGGTTTATTCGGAAGTGTGTCTCTCATGTAAACACCTCGAAAGTGTGGAATGTTTAATTTTTTAGCGTAGTTAACGAGTTCGTGGTTTGATAGGGCATGTCCGGGAACGTAGACTAATTTGAAGTTTTTTTTTTTCTTCTTACAAGTGCATTTCTTCTTGTTTTTAGGTGCATTCTTAACACCTCGGCCTACCCAGGGTCTTAGATACAAGCCCTTACCCTTCTTTTGTTTTTTACTCTTATGAGAACCGCCCAACTTTGCTTTAGCCTTCATGGCTGTTGTAACTACCCAAGCTGCGGCTTTCTCACCCACAGACGAATCTGATGCCTTAAACCTTTGCCAAGCTCGTTCGGCCAAGTCTCTGTCAGCTTGCGCTCTCCGCGCTGTGTCTGAATACTGTGAGTAGGCTATGTCGTGGGCCTTGCAGGCTTCGTCCAGACCGTTTATTCCCTGATCACCACGAGCTAATCTCTTCTTTAACTTGGTGCCACCCCCCCAGTACCTGTATCCTGGCAGGTGAAGTTCTACTGGCAGTAGATCAATACCCCTGTTTAAGGCTGTTCCAGCTAAACTTCCAATTCCTTCGAGTGCACTAGATACAAGTCCTCTTCCGCAGCGCGACGTTTTCTTCTTCATTATATGTGTCTCTTACGAAGGTTAGTTGAAGAATGAAGGGACTTAGCTATATTTCACTTTATATTACCCCTCACCTTGTTCACCGAAAATTTCAGCCCAGTTTATGTAGTTATCGGCGGTCAGTGTTTCTGTACTCCGCCCTTTAGCACCATGAATATGGGAAAAAAGTACCTGACCGAATTTTCTAAGTTGTTTTTCAGATTTAACGCTGTTTTCATAAATCCGCCCCTCCAGTGCACTAACCGTCTCTTTAAGTGATGTCAGCACTGAACCTATAGTTGTTGTTTGTTGACCTAATATTTCCAAAATATGCGATTTTGCTTCGGTTAACACTTTTAGGTTTACAGCCTCGTCCATTTCTTTCGCATCTCTAACAGATTTAATTCCCATATTATCAAAGTCCCAGTTGTCCTTGCGTTTCTTTGGACAGTTTACCAGTAGATATGACTTGGTTACAGCATCTTGATTATCAACTGGGTCAGCTACAGAAACTAAACGTCGCTTTTCAAAACTCCAATAACTACTAGTTTTAACAGGAACGGCAGCATCTACGTAACGTTTGGTCGCCGCATGATTCGGACCTGTAGGGTCCTTTACCCTTGTTATAAGCCTATCTCCTACGTTGACTGTTTTTTGTTGGTACAGTACACATTGTTCACCTATAGTTCTCAAATTCACGGCATCTCCGAGCTCCTTTGGCGATGCTAAATTTTCTATTCTTTTGTTACGCGCAGAATAGCTGTTTTGTAAGATTGGCATTGTGTTAGCCTCAAAGTATGTTCTCGTAACAACATCGTTGTCTGCCACGGGCACACCGACTTTAACCATTCGTTTATTTTCAATATCATAGTTTCCTTCAGGTGTTAGTTTAAAACCTTCGCCCGGTGGTCCTTTGCCACTTACATTGCCCTCTGAGGGCAAGACACGTCCATACTTGTCCACAGACATAATCTAACTGATGAAAACAGACTGTGTCTGTTTATATATACGTATGAAAATACTTTTTTATACACAAATCTGTATTTAGAAAATAAGTATCCATGTTTACACATAAGCGATTAATGCTTTGTATCGGCTATTACCAGCTCCTGAAATAATTTTAGCTTCTTTTAATTCCTCGATTATGTTTTGAATTTCGTTCCTATGGTTGCCATTTCCGGCCTCTGTCGAAGCTATAATAAGTTTTAATCTATCACATAATTTGTTTGGATTGTCCCAATAGGAAATGTCACGTGATCCAAAGTTTTTTTAACCCTTTACCGTACATTTGTTTAAGGAATAATACGGAAATTATGTTTTTATATTTCATGGACTTTGTTGGTCGGTTAATGTGATTTTGAGATAAATAACCTTTTTTATGTGCATTCATTTCTATAAGTACATCTTTATAAGCGTCCAAATCATCTTGTGTGTATACCTTTTCATCGGGTTGTCTTTTAAATAATAATTCGTAAAGACCTTAGGTTCCTCGGTACTGTACATTGTTCAAATGAATATTTCCTTCGTTGTCGAATGTAAGCATGTAAACAGTCTAGCTCAACCGTTCGAGCTGAAAGGTCGCTCTGATAAGTCGCTCCACTGTTATCAAGTACGTGCACGCTCTGTCTTGTTCAAGTGCAGCCGTGTGCTATTGCGTAGATTAAAATTATTTAAATGCTTATTGTTGTTTTCTTTTAAGTGATATGTCGTCCAACTGTGGTATCTGCAACCAACCATGTTCTGGTGAGGAGGTCGAGTCAGTGGTTAATTGTGCCGGGAAGTGCGATAAGTCCTTTCATGCGCTTTGTATTAAGGACGATCTGTCAGGAAAAAAGCTTCGTTCAGGGCGTACCTGGAAGTGTAGTGAGTGCCGTAACACCTCATCAGCACAAAGCAGTGTCAACTCAGCGTCCAGTACTTCCCTCACTAAGGAGTTCCTCGTCAGAGTGCTAGATGAATTTAAAATCGACGTCTTCGGGGAGCTGAAAACTTTCAAGAACGAGATGAGTGAGTTATCGTCCTCAGTTAAATTCAATTCCGATAAGCTAGATGAATCGACGCAGCTGATGAAGGAAATAAAAAATGAACTGTCCGCCTTGAAGAGGGAAAACGAAGAACTTCGCATCAAAAATACCGCTCTTACTGGTGAAGTGGGTGTACTGAAGGACAAAGTGAGAACCCTGGAGCAATATTCTCGTAGGAACAACGTCGAGATCAGCGGGCTTCCGGTGTCAGCAAACGAAGACGTGGCCGACCTCGTGAAGGATGTCGGAGCTGCACTAGGAGTGGAGCTGTGGAAGGGTGACATATCAGCAGCCCATAGGATCCCGTCCTTCAAGAAGGAGCGCACCCCTTCAATAGTTGTGCAATTCATCAGTCGAGCAACGAGAGACAGTATCATCGCCAAGTACAGAGAGAGAGAAAAGGTTTAACAGCCCGCGATGTCAACCAGGCATTCCCTCAACAAAAGATGTATCTTAACGAACATCTGTCTCCGGACAACAAGGTATTTCTATTCAAACTAAAAGAAAAATGTAGAGAAATAGGCTATGCGTATTCCTGGTGTCGAGATGGAAAGTTTTTCGTTAGAAAGTCACAAGGGGAAAGAAGTAAAAGAGTGGACACCTACGATGAGCTTGATAAGCTTAAGTAGTCAAATTACTTCTTATGTCATGTGTATAAGCACTAATTCAAGATTTAAATTTTTTATTTTCAAGTTAGGGTTATTTTATTTTCTGATAAGAAGTATTTAATTTTGTATAATATAACATAACAGTTTTAATATTACAGTATATAATATAATATAAAAGTTTAAGATTTTTGTATAATATGAATTCACAATCTTTAGTCGATATAGATTTAAATCAGTTCTTTGACCCCTTAAAAGAGACAAGTTTAAATTTTATCTATACTAATATACGGAGTATGAGAAAAAACTTTGACAGATTTATTTTAGAGCTTAATAGTATAAATAACAAAATTAATATAATTATATTAAGTGAAATTTGGATTGACACAAATGAAGTTAATCTATATAATATTCCTGGTTATAATGTATTTGCCCAATGTAATAACTCGTACAGAGCTGGTGGTGTTATATGTTATGTTGATAACAAAATAGATTGCAGTAAATTAGATATGAAAATGACAGCAGCCGACACCCTACTCCTTAGTATTAAACATAACAATTTATATTTTAAAATTTTTTGTGTATATAGATTGCAAAGTGTACCTGAGGGTATTTTTTTATCAGAATTGTCACAATCCATTGAAAACTTAAACAATAATGTTATTTACATAGGCGATATTAATATTAATATAGCTGTTAACAGCCTAATTTCTAATCGCTATCTTAGTCTATTGAATAACAATGGTTTCCAGTCATTTGTAAATACTCCTACTAGAATTGCTGTATCATCAAAGAGTTGCATTGATCACATTTTTATAAGAAGTAAAGAACTCAATTGTTTTCATTCAAATGTTTTTGACAATAGTATAACCGATCACTGTATTTTAGGTCTGAAATATATTAAAAAATCTAATAATCAATCCATTGAACATTCAGGCTTTTGTATAAATGCTCCAGTTCAAAAAAATGTAGATTTTAATCTAGTTAAAGAGAATTTACAGAATGTAAACTGGAATGATGTATACTTAGAAAACAATGTAAATATATCCTTTGACAAGTTTTATGTAATTTTGAATAATGTTGTAAGTCTAAGTAAGAAAAGTCAAATAAGTAATAATAAGTTTCTGAAAGCCAAATCATTGAGCCCGTGGATAACGCTAAACATTTTAAATAAATTTAACAAACGTAAAAAACTGTATAAAATTTTTAAAAGAAGGCCCTACGACTCGTCATTTAAGAACTATTTTCAAAAATTTTGTTCTGACCTAAATGGTCATATTTTTAAAACTAAAAACTTATATTATTCTAAAAAATTAGATAACTGTAAAGGTGATTCGTCACAGCAGTGGAAAATAATCAATAATTTGACTGGAGGCGCCGCAAACAAAACCGTAGACCGGATTGAATTGGACAATGGGTCAGTTGTCACAAACCCAAGCGATATCGCTGAGGAGATAAACAACTACCTTATCTCGGTTCAGTCGGACAGGCCTCATACTGTTGCATCAGTCACTCTCCCGCCATTGCACCGCTACCCGCAATCCTTCTTTGTGGCACCTACTACTGAGGATGAAATTAAAATGATTATTAAAGGTTTGAAAAATAAAAAATCTAGTGGTTTTGATAATATAAGTGTACAATTATTAAAATTTATTGTTGATGAAATTGCACCTGTATTAGTTTATTTGGTAAATAGCAGCTTCACTAGTGGAATTTTTCCCGAAGTTTTGAAATTAAGCTCTGTTGTTCCAATATTGAAAAATAACAACTCTAGTAAATTAGATAATCTAAGACCAATTAGTGTGCTCTCAATTTTTTCAAAATTATTAGAAAAAATCATGTTATTGCGACTTCAGAAATACTTAAAAAAATTAAAATTTTTTAGTAATCACCAGTATGGTTTTATTAAAGGTAAATCAACAGAGGATGCGCTTTTGAGTGTTACGGAGGAAATTTACCAAAGTCTCAACTCTGGGCTTAAAGCTTGTGGGCTCTTTGTTGATTTCAAGAAAGCTTTTGATCTTGTTGATCATGAAATTCTTATTAACAAATTAGAATCCATCGGAATAAGAGGAATCGCTCTAAATTGGTTTTCTAGTTTTCTAGTGGGTAGAAAACAACAAGTAAAGATTGGTAACAATTACAGCTCAACTAAATTGGTCGAGAGTGGTGTGCCTCAAGGATCTGTAAGCTCAGCTGTATTGTTCCTCATATTTTTAAACGATCTTTTAAAATTGAATTTTCATGGAAAAATTAGTGCATTTGCCGATGACATTGCTCTCTTTTATTCCAATAAGAACGTAAATATCCTTGGTGAACATATAAACCAAGATCTGTTACTTTTACGAGAGTGGTGTTTAGCGAATAAAATGTTAGTAAATGTAAACAAAACAAAATATATTAATTTCGATTTTAATAGCTTCGATATACCTTCTCCTATTAAATTTCATTCTGAAGCCTGTGATTTAAGAAGATGTAACTGTCAGACCTTGTGCAAAGTAAACAGTTTTAAATATTTAGGCATTACTCTTGATGAAAAATTTACTTTCGAACCTCATATTACTATATTGCATAACAATTTAAGGGCATCCATTAGGAAGTTTTATTTCTTAAGAAATATTTGCAGCTCGGAATTATTAAGATCCCTTTATTTTGCTTTAATTCACTCAAAATTGCAATATGGACTGGTGTGCTGGGGTGGCACCTTTAAATATTTAATAGACAAATTAAGAATAACTCAAAACTATTTTTTGCGTATAATATTAAAAAAACGAAGAAGAGATAGTTCATTTCCTCTTTTTCAGCAATTAAATATCTTACCAGTCCAACATCTTTTCATTTTTAAAGTTTTAAGATTATTTTTTACTAGAAGTGGAAATTTGGGAAACAATTTATTACATTACAATACTTGATATGTTGCTAATCAAAATTTCCGGTTACCAAAGGTTAAAAAAGCAATTTTTCGTCACTCTTTTAGCTATTTGGGACCAAAATGTTTTAATCAACTGCCTATAAAAATAAAAAATATTTCAAACTTGAAATCATTTAGTAAAAACACAATTATTTGGCTTCTACTGAAAGATGAGATACACTTTGTTAATACAGTAGTCTAGTTGTTTATATAACAAGAAGTTTTTTTTAGTATTTTTAAATTTTATAATAAATTTTATCATTAATTAAGTTTATTTTTAAGATACCGCAGTGGCGACTTTTATTTTTGTTTTCTTGTAATGCTAGACTCTAGAATGATTAGTTTCTAAGCTATTAATTTTATGTTTATTCCTTTACTGGTCACACTACTAGTAATAGTGACCAGTTTAAATTTCCAATTATTATAATGTTACTTAAAACTGTCTTTATAAAATGGAAATAAATTATTATTATTATTATTATTATTATTACCCACCATTAATTTATCACCGTCTATATGTGGCCCGTATATGTTGTCCATCTTATTCTTAACACCGGCTTTGTCTTTTAAAAGTTTTAACATGTATTTTTGTGTAATGGGTGCGTTAAATGTCTCTGAAACGTACTGTGAAGACTCATGAAACTTTGCGGGGCTTTGTATTAATTGGCTAACTGAGGTGGGGGGGGGGGAGACGATGTTTCAAACACTTGTGTGTCTTGAATAAACGATGGTCCTTTAGGCGTTGACATATAGTCTGGCTTAAAATTATCCTGCTCGTCCACACTGAGGTCCATAGGCTCCTCCTTTGGTTCATTTTTTATATCGTACTCTGTTCTGTTTCTAAGTTCAGTTAAAATTGGTTTGTACTGTTTTTCTAATGTTTGTTCGGTATACATGTTACCCAACTTGAAAGCACGATACTTGCGGCGGACAGCATCTTGCAGCTGTATAATTCTTCTCGTTAGAGTTTGATGTTTACTGTTATGTGACATGTTTATAAATGAAAATTTACAAAGTTTGTTCTAGTTGTGGATCACACAGAGGCTTGTCGCTAACTGTTGTTGAAAATTAAAGTAGGTCGTATTTATATTACGAGACTAGAAACTTGTCAAAGCTAACTCTGTATCTCCTTTTATCCAATTCACAGTCCTTACTAATACAGGAAAAACTGTACTTATCTTTCCAAGCTAAAGCTCAAATTTCTCTAAACATTTCAAAAGTCATGTCCGTATTTACATGATCATTGTAAACATGTTTGAGATTTGTTTCGTCCTGTTTGAATAAAATAATCAAGTTTGTATTATCTCTCACCAACTGTTTGGGTATCCTATTGTAGGTTTGTCCTATATAAAAGCAATCAATGTTATTATGTCGGCCCATGGTAAAGTAGTTGCGTATATTATCGTGTTTTTCACACGCAATGTCGTCAAAAATCATAATGGAGTTATTTTTAGCTTCTTTAGGCGGTAAGACTTTAGTATTTTCATCAAATATAAAGTATCCAATTTCCTTGGGTAAAACACTTTTTAAAAATTGATACTTGGGTTGATGTAGGGACTTTGAGAAAATGTAAACATTTTCGAACCTTAATCCGTTTGGATCGAACAACATGTTGAAAACAAGGTTTGTTTTACCACAATTACTCGGTCCAGCCACTATGCACCTTATAGTGGATGGAAATAATGGTCCGTGTTTAATGTCACTACCTGTGCGTATAGTGTACATGTCAAAGTTTTCAACAGGTAGCTTTGTGTCCTGTTCAATAACACGCATTGTTGAGTTATGAATGAAAGTGTAAGGGAAGCCTTTATTTATACCAAGTCTTTCTTGTTCACCCATGTATTGTGTTTACCGTCGTATCCTGCTCATTTAACTAATACTTTGTTTCCTTTTTTTCTAAGTACTTTTTCAACCAAGTATACATCGTCTGTTTTGGATTTCTGTAGCTCTTTTTCATAGAAACTTCCTTTGATGACGTCACCAGTATGGTCTTTGAGGAGATAGGTTGTAGGAATAGTAGTTTGGACTTTGTACACAGTAAATATCTCGTTAGTCCAGTTGGGTAGTTATCCTTTGTCAAAGACTTTTTTATACTTACTATTCTCACCTTGTCGCCTACTTTAAAACGGACCTTTTTATCCACTTTCTTGTATTTTTGACTATTTTTATTAATGCTTTTTCTGACTATGTTTTCATTTCTTTTGTTCACATGACTTGGAGCCATGCCAATAGTTTTATGTTTTCTTGTGTTGTATTCTTCCAACAAAGAAGGTAGTATCTTGACCCATTGATACTTACCTTGCTCCGTGAACTTTCGCCACATTAATGATTTAAGGCTACGGTTGAACCGCTCTACGATGGACGCCTTCCTATCACTGTAGCTCGAGTAATGGTTTATACCATATTTTTTCATTAGCTTTGTGAATCCTACGTTGTAAAATTCTTTACCCGCATCTTTATGTAAATGTTTCATTTTATTGGACTTTAATACGGGTGTTATGGCTTTAACGATTTCTGGACCAGTCTTATCTTTTAATGGGACAGCAAAGGCGTATTTGCTAAAACAGTTTATTATTGTTAAGATGTACTTGTACCCTTGGTTTTGTTTAGAATAAGGTATCATTTCGACCAAGTCAGCTTGGAACAAGTCTTGTATTCCCTTAACTTCTACAGGTCTAGTAGGGAATTTTTTTCTAACTGGAGCATGTAGCTCCCTTGCTATCTGCTCTCTTACACTCATAGTGGAAGAATGGAAGGATTCAAGTAAAGATTAACAATTTATTTTTTTTTGTTTTTGTGAATAGAGCCCCAACCTCGCTCTATACGGTGGCAGTCGACCATAAAAATAATAGAAATCAAGTTTACTGCCTCCCTGCCAATTTTAAAGCCTTAATTACCTAACGAGCAACACACATTCACTTTTGGATACGGGTTTTTACGCCCCAGAGCCACATTCACTTTTGGATACGGGTTTTTACGCCCCAGAGCCACATTCGCTTTTGGATACGGGTTTTTACGCCCCAGAGCCACATTCGCTTTTGGATACGGGTTTTTACACCCCAGAGCCATTCATACAGTTGCTCGAAAGGTACAGGCACTGTTAGTTGCAAAATTTAGCTAATTATTTCAAATTGCAAATTGAATTAAAGGTAGGCTATTAACAAACCTACTGGAGAGTATTTTTTATGATCATCAAATGGAACATCACCCTCTTCCCAACATCCAATATGTATACCACATGAGAAACAGCGAACTGCATCGCTATAATTTAAATAATAAAAGCCAGCTTTTACCATTACATGTGGGTCGAGGAATGGGACTGGCCAATTTAGAAAAGTGTCCAGCCTCACGTTTTCAAAGTGATACTGTGGTGGACCGTCTTTTTTAGAAAAGTAAATTTGTAACAAGTATTGTTGAATTGATTTTGGAAGGTTTAATTGTTTAATTTCGAAAAGGTTGTTAAAGGTTTTACAAAGTTCCACTGCAGCGAGAGAGGCAAGTGAACCGATTGACGCCATTAGTGCGATAACGATGGATGTGGTGGGGGGAGGGAGTGGCGGACAGTCATGGAGAGGATGGAGATCGAGGAGGGCTTAAACGACTTACGTCAAGATGAGTTTGCTTTTATTAATTATTATGATTGTTATTTACATAGGAGTGATTTATTTTGTAAGGTACGTTTTTATTTTAGTTTTGGTTTTTTGTTAATGTAATCATGGTCATGTTCTAAAGCTCGTTTTTTGCTAATAATGTGATGTCCGTATGCTAGTGTATCAATGCCGTTTTCCAAGATGTAGCGTTTGTCGTCAAAGGGGGAAAGTGATAATTTTGAAATGTGTTGTGTGTAAATTTTATGTTTTTCACTACGGATGTTTAGAGCGGATGTTGTTTTTAACGAATGATTCAAAAGACAATCTTTGTACAAATTTCATGTTTTAATTGTTTTTTTATCGCGACTCGGGGGACGCCTTTGGCTACCTTCTTTTCCTCTAGATCTGAATTTAGAACGGAGTAGCATTTCGCTCTCAAGCCAATTATTTCCCTAGCCGGATTTGAGTTTAACTCGTCTTTAAATTTTCCTAACACTTTTTTATTTACATTACTGTAGCATTGGTGGCTAGGTGGATAGTCAGACGTATCAAAAAGGTGTAATTCATTTTTCATGTCTGCGTAAACGTCGGGAGTATATACGTTGTAGAATAGTGAGTCTGTGTCAGTCATACAAAGTTTTATGTTTTTCCCATACTTTGCAATTGCCCAATTGTAGTGAAAGTTGTACATTATTAATTTTGAAATTTCCAATACTGTAAATCCAACATAAATGGGTCTGTTTAGGAAAATTATTTGTTTTTTCAAGGCCAATCTCGCAATATCTTTATTGTAAGCAAAAAATGTTTTAAGTCTGAAACTAGCTGTCCATTTAACCAAGTGTTTTTCGTTATTTACGAGTTTAAATTTAATACGCGACCTAACATTTTCCAAGGATTTCCCGTACTTAGCGTTGTTCATTAACTTAAAAAAATCTTTTTCAAAATTATTTTTGGCACATTTTCTTTTCTCTGTATTAAAATTAATAAATGGGGCTAACCAGGCAGACTGTTTAAAGCTAAGAACTCTGTGAATTTTGGTCAGTACAAGTCCAAGTTGTAAGTAAAGTTTTAGAGTCTTGTAGTGTACAACGTATTTTGTTTTGTCACAAAGTGTAGTTAGTAGTTTTTCAGTCTTGGGCGGTTTGTAGTCGAGTTCATGAAGCAAGTTCCTACATTAGGGGGAAAGCATGTCGTCTGTCACTACTTTTCGTTCGGGGGCCAGTGGAAAGTCAGAATGTAAGTCGTGTAAATGGTCTGGGTAGAGTAAGTCAACTTCTAAAATGTAACCTATGTCAGAGTCGTCTCAGGTACTTTTGTAAAGTCAATGTCTTGGGGGTCTATCCACTTGAATTCAGACTCTGGGAGTCTATCAGACATACTGGTCCCGTACAAATTGTTACAATCAAGATAAAGGAGATAGTTGGTTGGTTTTGTGTTGTCAAAGTCAGGAAGGTAGGGGTTGTTGGCCTGGGCGTACCGGTTAGGTATCATGGAGACACCACCCCGGATCCCAGACTCGACAAATAGGTGTTGATCAATGTCGGTGAGTAGTTCAAGACGTATGTCTGTCATTTTTAGCATGGAATTCCATGCAAGTCCGGGGGCAGAGTAGACGTTACACGGGTCAATACCGTAGTAAGTCATACTAGTCGTCCTAAAGTTTTCAAATACGTCTGCTAGTAACAACACGTCTGTCAGGAGGTAAAGGTCGTGGTATTGTTTCATGCTTGTCATGTCAACAGTTGACCATACAGTCTGTGCGTGTAAGTAGTCTTTGTCTGTGATTGGTGTTTGGGTTAAGTCATT
Source organism: Stictocephala bisonia (assembly GCA_035578905.1). Taxonomy (NCBI): domain Eukaryota; kingdom Metazoa; phylum Arthropoda; class Insecta; order Hemiptera; family Membracidae; genus Stictocephala; species Stictocephala bisonia. The sequence goes on from JAQJVL010003454.1 coordinate 19,061, forward strand.
GTAGAACGCCTCCTTGGGAGGAAGTTCAGTATCGTTAAATTCGTCTGTCATGTACGTATAGGGAAAGACACCTTTTCGTAGTAGTAAGTCTGTGTTGGTCATACACTGCCCTAAAATTTTGAATTTTGATGCCCCGTCAGTAACTAAGTTGGACACGAGTGTGTCCAAAGAAGCATTTAAGAATTGGAGTGAGTCCAAAAATCGTAAAGATTCAAGGGTGACAGAAATGTACCGCTCACTGGTTGTAGCGATACATGACAGTTTTTCTTTTTTGAATTTACCTAACCCTTGGATCAAGTGGTGGCAGTCATAACCTCTGAGGTTATGGAAAAAGACTGGAATGTGATCGGGAACTTTATAATTTAGATTGCATGAATTGTGGGCAGGTCCCAAGAACTGCTCAGTTAAATGATTATGGTTGGCCACTTTGTCTCCGTCTAAAGGTTTTTGACAAAGGTGACAGGTGGTAGCATTTTTGAAAACAATTTTGTCTTGTGGAGACATATTAATCGGAATATTCTTTTTAATAATAGGTAAGAGCTCTTTAGACTCCTCAATCAAACAATTTAGAAAAGTATCTACAACATCGGGGCCACTATAGACTTTAGGTTGTTTTACTGGTTTGCCATCACTGTTAATGATTACATAGCAAAAACCAGAGGGGACGTGATGGGCAGTGTTGGTCGTGTGTGACGTAGATGGGTCGTTAATTGTAGTAGGGATAGGTACGACAAAGGACTCGAAGTCGCAGTAAATGGTGAATGGGACTTTGTGACATAGTGTATAGTTTTTAAAGTACATTAGTTTTTCGTCATCAGTAGGAAGTCTGGTCTTTTGTGCACCGTGTGGTGAACACAAAGGTAAGTGGTTAGTAAGTCGTAGTTGGGAGGAAAATCTGTGTAGGCAGTAGTCACAGTAGTATGAAGCTGGGGCGTGTTTAGTCAAGTGAGCTAGCAGTCGGGATAAGTTAGTGATTAAACAGTAGTGGGAGGTAGTGTCAGTAGTCAAAAGTAACAAGTTTACGTGGTGAAGTCTGAATTTTTCTTTGGTTATTCTTAGGGGGTAAATTTCATCGTTTTCAAAACCAAAGACATTTACAGATAAAGCAGGGTTCAGTTTTTCAAATTTATCGAGATCGGTAATTTTGACAGGATAGCTAATCCCAGACATGTTTAATTTATCTTCACGTTTTTTGAAATAACTTACTTGTCTAGTTTGGTCAGGGAACAATTGGGCAAGTACAGAGTACAGGAAACATTTTTGATTGTAATTTTTAATATTTACAATTCCTTGTTTGGCATGGTTAATTTTTTTCGGGGTATCTAAGAAGAGGCGTACAAAGGTTGAAATTTTACAATAAACAAATCGAGTCGTAAAACATTTTCAAGTACCCACCCACTACCTTGACTTACCCACTTAGCCACGCTTTCTAAAATTTTGTCTGTAGCTTCAGAGTATTGTACATCTAGAGAATCAGAAGGTAACAAGGGACGAGTTTTGCCATGAAAGAAAGGTGTTGTTGAGATTTCTTCGTTGTTAACAATTTTGGAAAATTTAATTTGGACCGCAATGTACCATTTTACTCCCCCGAGTCTGTTAAGGTGTTTATTTATTTCGGCCATGATTTTATTTTTATGATCGGAAAGTCACATTAAGGAGATTGGGATTGGAAGTGTCGAATCGACGGGAGATGGTGACCAGGTTATCGTTAATGGCAAAGGATTCCATGGTTAGGTTAGGATACAATTAAATTTACTTTAAATTGATTAAAAGTTAATTATTAAATTAAAATAAAAAAAGCAAGGATATTCAAAATATTGATTTTTACTTCGAAATACCGTACAGAGAACGGTGTCCAAAATATAAATTACAAGAATAACTTATTTATGATGAGAATAATTACTGATATCGAGGAGCAAAGTGAGGACACGTCTGATCAGTATGAGCGCAAGAACAGAAGTGAGAAAGATTGATTGTGTTGGTCGGTTAAGTAGGGATGGATGAGGGAGGGGAGGGGGGAGGGGGCAACCAATCAGAACGTAGCAATTGGGTCATGCGCCTGTCCAGACTTGAAACTCCGATTACGTCATCCCGTGTAGTACTGTTTTAATAAATGTTCAGAAGGAATCATATACAATGTTAATTAAGTGTTCGATATTATTAAGAGATTGTGCAAATAAAAGACACGAGATGTAAAACAATGCTTGTGGTAACGGAAGCAGATGTGATAACAGCCACAGGTTGACCTTTGAGGTCAGTGTTACATTATTTGCTGCACCGCATGGACGCTCCACGTGCATATCAACCACATGCTAACCTTAGAGGTCAAGTGATGTGATAACAGCGATAAAGCCCGGCCATGAAATATTGCGTTTGTTATGGTGTATATTGCCACAGAGTACAGCTGTTGGTAGTTCCCGCGCATGTGCGCCCGACCAGCAGACGACGCGTTAGCCATTTATTATAGTGTATTTTATATAGTATAAAGGCCGCCATCTTGGATGAGGGAATTTTCCCACGGGGACTTCCCTTCCGAAAGCGCCATGTTTCCGAAAGGATGCGCTAAGTTTTGCCACCAGGTGCGCTACGATCGCGTCAGCCACATAGAGTATATGGAGTAGTGTATATATGAAATATTAATTTTGTTATGGTGCATATATGAGTAGAGTAACAACGCGCATGCGTGCCCGACCAGCAGACGACGCGTTAGCCATTTATTATAGTGTATTTTATATAGTATAAAGGCTGCCATATTGGATAAGGGAATTTTTGGAGGGAATTTTCCCACGGGGTGTGAGTTGGCGCGGGAGGGAAAAGACACCATATTGGACAAAAAAAGTGCATTTTATATAGTATAACATGGAAAAAATTAGTGTATTTTATATAGTATAACAAGGTTAACAGTGCATTTTATATAGTATAACAAGGTTAACAGTGCATTTTATATAGTATGATGTGGGAATTTGGAGGGAAATTTGGGAATTTGAGGGAAATTTGAGGTTAGGAAAAGTGAGGTTAGGAAATTTGGCGGGAAACATGGGTGCCGCCATCTTGAAAAAGTCACGTGACTGCTCTCGACCAATCAGAGGCCAGAAAAGTGAGCCTGAAACAACCACTTTTTACCTACTGTTGTAATCTGTATTATAAAACTGCCTCTGAGGCTTTCGCTGTGTCCATAAGAAAGTGACCTCTGTTTCTTTTTCTCTGTGTTAAAACTCACTGGAGCTACCCAAAAACAGTAGACAAATTTTATGGTTTCCTAATTATAATTGAGAAAGACATGTTGTTTTTTTACCATTTTTTTACAAAATTAAGCAACAACCAGTAATTTGTGTTATTTTCAAACTGTTTTCACTTTTAACAATAGAATATTAATTAATACACCATTTTTTGTCATTCAACTTTTATGTTACCATTCTGACAATGGTGTCTGTACTAAACAAAATACTATTACATTTCTATAAGAATTATCGCCGTTACTAATTATATACTTAGGTCGACAGCTGATATGATTTCCTTACTTTCGTGGTCTACGTCTTGTGATAAGGCCATTGTAGTAACCTCAACTCATTAAAGTGGAACGTTGTTAGACCGTTATATACAGCATGAAATAGATTCTTTACAATAATATACTTTGTATCTGCTGTTCAACTGAATTAGGTTCTACTGTTTGCAGTTTCGAGCGATATTTTAACACTTCTGAGAAGAATCATAAATAGTTTAGGTTTTGAAGAAAAAAAATGGAACATGCAAATAATTAATTATGTCTAATTAAATCCAATAAATTCACATATTCATAACAATAAATATACAAATAAAATACCACAAAAAATTTTTTCATGTTTTCAAAAATGTATTTAAAGCTAAAAGTTAGTTTAGGTCTATTTGAAATGAACTAAATGAATATAAAATAACTTTCAAATTCGAGAAAACTGCTTTATAGAGATCCATTAGTACAAAAATTTTTTTAAAACTTTCATTTGTACAATTATTCAAAAATTCATTTAACGAAAAATCCCTCGTTTCACCCAATTTTTACAAAAAAATATTAAGTTACGTAGAAGGGACGTCTGTTTGCTACAGGAGCAATCGTCTTACCTATCAGGTGAACAGAAGTCTCTCTCACACCCTCGTCCCGTCTCTCTCGCACTCGCTCACTGACAGTAACAGACTACTCTCCATCCGGGCTTTAGTTGGCAGTACGGGAAAGGCTATGCTAATGTATTTTAAATGCAGTTTCCGTACTACTAGCCACACTGCTGACATCGGTCGCTCTACGGGTTCACTGTAATAGAGCGGTGTCAGCGACGAGGAAATCGGGCCAGTAAAATCATTGACTTTTTTGTTTTCTCTTGCGATTTTAATGTGTAGATGATAACATAGAATTTTGAAAATGGTACCAAATTAAAGATTATAAAATTACCTTTCCTAATGTGACACCAAGAAGTGTATATACATTTGTTATATATTAGTTCTAGGCATTCATAATTTAAACGCAATTGAGAAGAACATAAAAAAATAGTAAGACTTAAGCGAAGTTTTGTTTTTTAATTTTCGGTCAAGAAATGTTGTCAAGCGAGAAAGTTGTACAAATATAGATAACATTATTTTTTGTAATTTTAAGTTATCACTTGGGAAGATTAGTTTAGGCGGTAGGAGTCACAGAAGTCATGAGCTATAATTTTATTTGCAAGTGATGCAGTGCCACCACAGTGTTTCTGCTTTTCTTTAGGTACTAAATAAATTAAAACGTAATATGTTCTTTTTTATTTATAACTGTATGCAATAAAGTGCATTATAATGATGCGAAATTAAATTGTGTCGTTAAAATTGATAAAATCACTAAGGCTAAAATGGTATTAACAACTGAGATAAGCGCAATAATTCCATAGAATGAACAGTTGTATATTATTTATACTACAATACCAAATATAAATACACAATGAAAAATAAGAAAATCATTGTGCTATTGTCGTTAGGTGAATGATAACATCCACTTATTTTTCCAATTGTTTTATTACACCGTGTATGTAAGTAAAGCCGAAGTTCTTTGATTTGTTTATCTATACAATTTGTATTAAATTAAATAAGCTTGCAGAATGATTAAGAGGTTTAACTGATTTACTCCAGACATTTCACTGGTTGTTGAACATGCGTCAGCCTCACTCAAGGCGGGTTCTTCTTCATCGGACGAGACGCCCAGCTGGATAATGAAGGGCTCATGTCGTACTGCAGATTATCAGCCTGCATGTTCTATCTAACATCAATCTATCAATCTAACATGTTGTCTTCGATATGTTCAACGTGATTACAATAGTTTTTCCACTGTTCGTTTGTAACTGCATCGAATGCGTTGTCAATCAATTGAACCATTAAATCTTTTTTAAACTGAGAATTGTGCATAGCCACGTTTCTTTTCACTTGGCTCCAAACAAGGTCTCTAGGATTGAGTTCGCAATGGTATGGAGGTAGACGTAAAATTGAAAATCCGTGTTTTTTTGCGAGCTTATCGACGACGTATGCCGAGTGCAAGTGCTTAACTTTGCGTACTTCCTTCAATAGTTCTTTTTTTAAACTGTCGTCAGGGAAGTTTATATTTTTCTCCTTAAACCAATTTTTAATGTTTTCTTTTCTAAATTTCGTGTTGGGCACCTTTTCAACTTTCACCGAATGGTACGGAGCGTTATCCATTATAATGACTGAGTTTGATGTAAGATTTGGTAGAAGCTGGTCTTCGAACCATTTTTAAAATCTTGGACCATCCATCCCGTCGTGGTAATTTTCCTTTCCCTTCTTTGCTAGAAATACCATTTTTGCCTCCTTCAAAAACCATTTTCACCTCCGGCGTGTGTGATGACGAATCGAGGCCCTCGTTCGGTCAGATCTCTCAATCCAGTACTTAATCCTGCCATGTAAGCGTCTTTTGGAGTAGTTATAGTCTTGTCTACCCACACTTTGTTTGCTTTGTGTCCGACATTTACCCAGGTTTCATCGAGGTAAATAATATATTTTTTCTGTCTTCTATACTCTCGAATCTGTCTCAAATAAGAGTGCCTCCATACAATTATATCCTCTCTTTCCAATATTAAGAACTACTTATTACGCCGTTCGAAGCAGAATCCTGAATCTTTGAGAAGTTACCATAAAGTAGTTAGTTTAAAGTCAGGTAAGTTTGGATCTTGATTCGCCTTAGATAAAACAGCCTTTAATGTTGGGGGCAAGTTTTTTGCAAAGAACGAGTGCACGATTCTTCTAATAGCACTTATTATGAAACCACCGTATTTCAAGGCTAACTGTTCTTATAAATCACCTTTTTACGACTCTTTCTTGGGGTACGCACATATCCTTTTAGTTCTTCATTTCTAATTCTGTATATCGAAAGTTTGCTTGTCCCTGTAGCCTCACTTATTTTTTCAACTGTAAAACTAATACTTGATTTACGGTAACACGTTTTAAAGTACTGAAAAACGTTCAACACTGTATATCTGTCTCCGCTTTTGATGGGTTTGCCCTTCCCACGTGAATTCATTCACTCAGACTTTACACTAAAACAACCTAAACTATGCACAACTGTATCGAGAAACACCCTAATCCAGCCGAGAACCGACAGTCACTGAACTGAATTATCAAGTGGGACAGAAGAGGAATGATGAATATATTCATTTTCCGTTTACATGAAACGCCACAGCATTGGGTTATTTCTGTCGCCGTGAGAATTGCAGGACTTTCACCAGCTTCAAGGGAAAAGGGCATTAACTATTACGTACACTTATAGTAGTTTTTCCCCATATGAGGACCCCATCTTCCCGTATGCTAGCATTAATTACTAATACGAAGGTTTTGTAATAATTATACTATTCGAAAATACCATTTTAATATCGACTATAATGATGTTACAGCTTATTGCATTGTTTTCATTCTTTTTTTTTAACTAACATCCTACCTTCAAAAATGTAAATTTAAGTTTTTCTTCAAAATTCCCCAAAATTACGGCGAAGTAAGAAAAAATTAAATAAAACTAAAAGTAATACAATGTAGGACATTTATTAGAAAGGTGGAACGAGTATAGCCTAAGCTCTGCACTTGAGTCCTGCAGAGCCTGAAGACATGCAGTCGCGTCGCGGCGACAGCTACAGTCCGAATCACCGAATGTCGTCAGGACGGGTAGTAGCCTCGCGGCCGCTCATATGGCTCGTACTGCCAACTAAAGCCCGGATGGAGAGTAGGTCGCGCCGTCGCGGCGCCCCGCCCTCCCCTCCCTTCCCGCCGTCGCGTTGTAGCCAAAATCCATAGGACAGTTGTTAGAATTTCATTCTTCAGATTACGTTTAATTGTTATTTATGTTAAAAAATTAAGCTCATAATAACCTGCGTAATAATTATAAGTTATATCAATAAGATTTTAATGTGTATTTATTCAATCCATAATTTTAAAAAACGCTAAAAAATAATACAATAATTAAATACATTTTTAAATTAAAATACATTTACAATAATAACATTTACAATAATTAAAATACAAAAATTAAATTGAAAATTTTTCTTGGCTTGGGTCAATTTTTACACCCCACAATACTAATTACGTAGGTAAAAATAAGCATAGTACAGTTAAAGCACAGATAACTAACTCTACCTAAAACAGATAAACGGTACACTTAGTAATCTGTGGTTAAAGGTTTTAATATTCGTTTGTGCGTTTATATGAAAATATAGCTTATAGGTTACATATCTACGAATACTAGAGTGATTGTTTTTTATTACCAAAGCTACAGGCAATATTATGACGTAATTCAGTTTCATTACCTGTTTAGTTTCAATGTCAATGCACATTAATAAAATCACTTATATTATAAATTTTCTCCTAGAATTCAAAATTTTCTAAAGACTTATGAAAATATATTTAGGAAAATATTTGAACAGCTGCTGATTAAAGATTAATAAATATTTGTTTTCGCTAAACAAGTATGTTTTACGCAAGGTGGACAGTGAACAGAACAAATTGTTAGGATTCAAAATATGATGTAAAGCTAAGAATAAAACAAAATAATTACAATCCATTTGGTAAATTAAATTAAACGAAGATTAATTTAGTTTAATTCTTAGCTTTACATCGTAATATATTTATTATTATAGTAAATTATTTTGTATAATTTATCTACTAATACAATATATCTACATATACAAACTTTTACAATTTACCTACATGTTTGTATATACGAGGGCTTGTTCAAATTGGTACCTTATCCTGTGATTTGTTTTACAAAACCGTTCCTAAAAATAAGCTGTGTTTGTTTTGTATTCTTGCCATTTTTATATTTCTGAACTTACAATGCGTTTGCAACGTACGTTCTTAAGTATAGCGTATATGTATATAGTGTTGTTTTTATTATATTGTAATTGTGATTATAAATATGTATTTATTACTATTATTTTATATAAAGATCGTCAGTTTAATATTATTTAAGTTGTCTTTGTCGTGGATTCAATTTTAAAAACTGTTTCCGGTAGGCCAGTTATTATTTGTTTTCTTCAACAGCTGATGTATTGATATAAACAAACGATGTTATTATAAAGAGAAAATGGAATTTAAATTCACAGTTTAGCCATTAGAATTAAAATTTGTACTAAACTCCTTTCTTAGTTCTACATATTTAAACGAAGGTCCTCACCGAAGTCCACCTATCACGATTTACACTATCACAATTTTGCCTTTAGTATTTTCATTACTATTTGTTGCGGTTATTTTTAAGTAACTGTTACTGATTTATAAAAATATCCGACATTACCAACAACTGTATGTGGTATGTAGCAGTAAAGTAGGGGAAGATGCTCAATACTCTGCGATGTTTTTAGTTTGTGGTCAAGTAATAACTAATTTCCTAAACAAAGTAACAAGCAATATAACATCAACCATCAATAAATAATGGTATTATAGGTCATAATGGGTTTATATCTTCATTAAAATTCAAAATTATTATAAAAATTTTAATTTTATAAATTTCATACTGTAAAACTACAATACGATAGATAAACACAACAGTGTTAAAGGCACTTTTTCATACAATTTTGCCGTGTGCGATTTCTCGAGTAACTCACTGTCTGTCCGAAGGACGGCGCTCGAACTCCCTAATTTGAAGATAGGCCTAGTCGACAGGGTTTGAGTATCAGGAATTTATGGCATATAAAATATGCACGACTTTACCCATAAAATAAATACATTAGGCCTATATTAGTAAAATTAAAGATTTAAAAATTGAAAAAAACCTCATCATTGGTGCTTAGAATGAGGAAGATCAAAACAATTGTACAAATATAAAAACAAACAAAAACAAATAGCCGGTGAATTATAAAAAAGAAATTTCACGTGGTTAAGTAAGTACTTGTGTTTTGCCAGGTACTGTAACAAAGACAAGACAATATTTTGCCGATTATTTGGAGAGAAATAAATAAATCTTTGATAACTAAACGTAAGCCGCGTTCACTCAGCAGTTTGCAACTTTAGTTTTCTTTGCAACATTTTTAGTTTCAGTTTTCTTTGTTTCAAACTAAAAAGTTGCAAACAAGCTGTGTTTTGCGCTTAAAAGTGTTTGAAATTTCTTATTTCAGACGTCAGCTTTACACGATTCACTGATCAGCAGGAACGATGCACGCACATGCTCAGAGAGATGAAAGTATGAAAGTTTTCAACTGCACAGTTTGCAAATTTTGGTGCACATTTCAGTTTCAAACAAAGATCAAAGGAAGTTTCAATATTTTACCGACAACCAGTGGAAAAACGAAATTCGATTTGCAACTCGATGATTTTGTTTTAAACTAGAACTGTTTGCAACAAATTTATAAATCATATTTTGAAAAATTTCAAACTTTCTTCAAAAGTAGCAAACTGCTTTGTTAACGTGGCTATATATTAAATTATACATAAATTTATAAATTCAAGCATAGCTCGATTCTCTTTTGGGTGCTTTGGCTATGAATATGCTTGAAGAAATATATAAAACTTTTGAAACCTATTTATTACAAAATTTATAGTACAGTATAGTACAAATTTAAATTATAGATTTAATAGGGTGCCTTCAGTGCATCTAGTTCACATTGCAGGAATGGATCGTGTGATGTATAAACATTGTGACATTTTATTTAACGTTGCAAACAGATGTAACAATGTTCAGTTGTTTGGACATTGGGGTGGGAGAGGGACGGGTTGGCATTGTTAGTATTTATGCCATTATATGCATTAAATATCATTGAAATGCTCTTTTGGGAGTTTGATCTTTTTGATAACATTTACTGAACAACCAATAATCAAAACATAATCAATCGCCTTTACTATTCTGCTTCATTATTTATGAATGAATATTGATTAACCAAACTAGGTCTACTAATCTAAATTTGTTTTCGAAATTCTACTCCTGAGGGGTAGAAACAGCCCCTTAACTTTTCATTTTTGCTGTAAGAGTAACATTGGTGTATTTAATTATTTATTTCAAACAGCTGATATAAAAAAACATAAACATGACACGGAAGCTTGGCTAATTTGGTTTCCTTTATGAAATTATCATTTCTACTAACTGTGACATGATTGCATTACTTTGCATCCCCGTAAAGTAGACTTATAGGGGTTTCTGGACTATAAAACTTTGTTATCAGGAGAACGGCAGCAGGCTGAGTTTTTATATTGATGTGATGGTTAGAGAGAACCACAGAGAGAAGGGTAATTAAGCGTAGAGAACCGCCCTAGCAAAGCAAGGGTTATCGGCTAGTCTTTTATATTTGTTTCCTTTATATATATTTTCCTTATAATTAATTGTTGAATATATATTGTTACAGTACAACTTACAACAATTGTTTTGTGCTTATATAGTAATAAATTTGTGTTGTGTGACGTTTACTTATACTGTACATGTACCAACACGTATTATGCTTATTAAAAAATTATGTATATTGTTAGTGTAATACTATTGTGAAAAAAACAAATAAGAACCAAAACCTGTGCTATGCAAGCTTTTGTTAAAAAAATTTAGTCTTTATTACGTTATTATTTTTATTTATGTAATTGAAACCGCCGATTAAAATATCTATAGTGTTTACAAGAATATTCATTGCATAAAATTGAGAGCAGGAGTATGTATATGAAGGATTGACTTAACAGAGAGAAGGCCGACATAATCGAGTTAACTACATGGGCACCAGCCTATTTACAAGGATGTGCATAACTGCATAGTAAGTTAAATGCAATGGTCTCCGGTTTGTGCAATGCATATGCATAAAACAGCTGTGAGCTACATTATTCATATTGTTATATAATCTAAAGCCACATACACACGGCCAGTTCGGACTGTCAGTTTTAACTGTTCATACTGTGTCAGTTCTAACTACGTGTATGCAAACTCCTTTCAGCTCGGCCAACTGATGGACTGCAGGCCGAACGGACCGTTTGTACGACCCTTAACACTGGTATTCTAGGACAACGTAATGCTATTTTGAGGTTAGGCGATTATGATCTTTCCCATTATAATCTTACTCAGGTATAGATGAATTATTTTCTTTTATTTAATTGCTCAAATATAGATAACACGTTTTCTACCCAAGTACTTTCCCTTCTAAAGTTTCATTTTCTGATACATTACGATGAATAAACAGAATTTCGGATATATATATATATATATATATATATATATATATATATATAAACGTTACATTTCTCTGAACAGAACTCTTTAATGTAATGTGTCAGGCTGGATCAATACAAAACTTAATAAGTTTGGGACGCGAAGCGTGCAGGCGTGTTCAGTAGTAAACTTTTGATTGGATTATTTAATACACAAATTGAAATTAAATTCAATATTCGATTCTGCTCTCTTTCTGTATTAAGTTTTGATAAATGCTGTACAAAGGTGAAATGAAAAATGGCTTTATTGACAACAAAGTGTACTAATGGCGAGGTTAGGACTAGTAAGTCCTCTCTTACACATAACCAACAAGGTGTCACTGATTTAAAAAAATTACCAGTTCAGAATATAAAATTGTCTACACCAATTAAAACAAAACCTTTCGCAAATTATATATATATACACATAGAGTGGTAATGACCAACCCGCCCACCCATACACGTACAGTGGTAATGACCCACCCACCCACCCATATACGTACAAACGATCGTTCATAACATTGAAACGATTTTTTTGGGAGCTATTTTTCTTTTTCATTTTTCAAGAATAAAAATGGGAAACTATCCTCAAAAGGCGTATTTTCGATTATATTTCTGTTGTTAATTAATTTCACTGATCATGGCTTAAAAGAATATTACTTGATTTTGTTTAAATATATTTTTAGTTATATAGTTCCTGAAGTGAAAGATCCTTGATAACTCAGTGGACTGAGACGGCTCGTCAGCCTCTTCCACTGGACCGTCAAATGAAGACAATCACTGTTCACTGTGACTGAGGAGGCTTCAAACTGTGCATAGAGTAATAAACTACTAATATCTGACGATTTGATCATTTCTTATATAACATTTATCTCCATCATCAAGGTTACTGGACCAATTTTAGTTTCCTTGTTCCTAAAGGATACATTATACTGTCTTCGCAGAACGTATGTGCACTCGAGTTCGAAGCTTGTTTACTAAGAAATTAAGGGATTTACGAAAACTCCAATCACACCATTGTTTTCCTCGTTTAACTGTACGTTATGATATATGTATATTGTAAATTTTATTTTTTTTAAAATAATTTTTCTCCTAGTTCGAACAACAAAGCACCGGCATTTTAACTAGTTTTCACTGTGTCATCAACTTTACACTTTCATTAAACAAAACCCCGTTAACGTACCTCATTTATATATTAACATGTGATTGACAGGAATGTTTTCTATAAGTTTTATAAATTTCATAATATTAGCGTTTCAAGAAAAAAAGCTCTTTACAATGTCCTGAAGCAACGTTTTTTTGGTTTCTAAAGGTCGTAAAAATTAATGACTTGGTCACTTGTAATGCTTGCTTATGAAATGAATATTTACGACACATTTCTTTATACAGTAATGTGTAAGTAAATGTAGTGAATTAAAATTTATTTACTTACGCAAGTAAAAGTTACTATCGTAACTATTAATTTCATAAGGATTACAACGTGACTATGAATTAATTTTACGACCTCTAAAATCCAAGAAAAAGTTGTTTCAGAAAATAGATATTACATTTTCATTGAAGAGTAAAATTATTTAATGTATGAAACTTCTAGAAAATATTCTTGTCGGCCACATATTAAAATATAAATGCGATATATATACTGATTTTTAAGTAAGAAAAGTATAAAGTTGACGCACAGTAAAAACTAGTCGAAATTTCGGTACTTTGTTCCAACTAGGACAAAAACTATTAAAAATTACAATAAAATGCGTATGACATAACGTACAACTAAAGGAGAAAAACAACGGCGTGATTGACTTTTTCATAGGACTCTTAGTTTCTTATTAAACAACCCTAAAACTGGTGTACACGTACTTTTTGCGCCGACAATAGGCGACCTTGCTGTTGCTGTATGATCTAAACCTAGTACTGTACTTCGAAAACCATTATTATTATTATTCATTTCTAAGACGCCGATCGTAGAGATATGGGCGAATATGAGGGGTAAAAGAGTGAAGGTGAACGAGTGTAGTCATTGTTATTATCTGAGTTCGACTTAGCTCAGAAAGGACTATTTATTAATAGCCCAATAGCCAGGGCAACTATGGGGACCTACAGCTTTACGTGGAATCCGAACCACGTAATGTTGGTCTGATGTTCAGCTAACTAGCAAGTGTGATACTCAGTTCTCTCTCATAAAAAGCATCTGAACCTTGACTACCATCCAATATTATAATTCTATTACAAAGCTAAATCCTCTTCTTTTTGTATCTCTTGTTTTTTTACATGAGGCCAGAAGGCAACTTGCTGCATGTCTAACTGGCGCAGGTTAGGCCTGCACTGTGCTTAACATTGTCCAGACAGAGACAGACGATGAGAAAAGCTGTTCCTTACATTGAAGGCCGTTTAATAAAACCACCACAGTTCTATTTGCCTATTCTTATTGTCCAACCAAGTTTGAATAAACTTTTTTTAATTTTGCTTAATCATTTGTATTATTTTTTTTTAACCTAAAAAGTTAACCCTGCAGCAGCAATTTTAACGCTCTTTCGATGTAAAAATGATAATTTCCTACAAAACGTTAGGTCACAGTTTTGTTCCACATTCAACAATGATGTTACGGGATACGCAATAAATCCAATATGGCGCCTACATGTACAGACTCCATATTACGTAGTGGAACAAGTAAAATATGTGCCCAGTTGTAATTAGGTAACGATACCAAGCATCAATCTGTGTTATCGCAGGCAAGCGGGTCACAGCCCCGTTGCGTTTCTCATGCACTCGTCGCGACTAAATAATTCACTAAATGCTCTCGTGCCGATGTAACAGACAACAATGGATATTGCAGGTGCTTGTTAATGTGGTTATCTCTATCACACAAGCTGTACATGTGAGGGTTTCAACATGGCGTTGTTCAATCTTACTTATTTTTTAACATTTCGCTCTTTTGTATTATTATGAACCCATTATTAGGCATTGAGCAAACCATTATCAACCTCGCACACAAGGTAGTTGTTGATCACAACTCACTAATAACAATTATGCTGTTGTACATCCAAATGCTTTTTTGGTACTGTGTTATTGTTTATTCTCACAAATGAGACGCCAACACAACTTTGTGCATATTTTAAGGCAAATATGAATGATTATATAAGTGTGGATGATATATGTAGTGTGGTTACTAACTTATGCTCAGAAAGGGTCACTTATTAATAACCCAATAGCCAGGGCAACTAAGGGACATACAGCTTTACGTGGAATCCTAACCACGTAGTGTTGATATGATTTTTAGCTAATTCACAAGTCTGACCTCAGTTCTATACCCCAGACAACATCTTCCGGACACTGATCATCAATCAACATGGAAACGCCGTATCTACATAAGTTAGAATGAGGCAGGGCGTAGGTGATCATGGAGTCTTTAGGTTGTTCATATCGTCAGAGATGGGTCAACAGTCTGATGGTAATGGGCTGATATTGAGGAGAGCATCATAGTTATGATTCGGAGGACTTCCTGAGGGCGGGCCGTCGCCCTCCATTGTCTACAGGCACTCAGCCACGGCCTCTTTCCACAGACCTCCTAATCAACAATACTTGATTTGGTTATAGAAAAATCCTTACATATAATATGCGCGAAGCCGTTTTATGTTAACGCAACTCCTCCCACATTTCTGGATCAATTTTAACGATTAAAGTGTCAAAAAATTCTATTTCAATATTTAAGGTTTATTTCTGTAAAATAATTTTAATTTTCACTAAGCTATTTTTGCTAAACAATTAAAGATGAGTTGTGAAAAGTGAGGTAAATCTACAATTTGTGATTAAACAAGGTATCATTTTCTCAGTAATTTTTTTCAAATCTAACCGATAAATATATTAAGGTCTATTCAATAATTGCGAGCATAATTTTTAAATTATTTACTGAAAAATCTAAATATCTGTAACTTGCCAATTTTATTCTATGGTTTATTGACACTCCCGTACAATTAAACAAATTGAAGATACTCTCTTTTGATTCTAGTAACTACACATATTGAAATATGTAATCCTTATCAAACTTTAGAAATATTTTATTACATTTTTATTTTGGAGTTTTTTTCTTAAAACTCTGTCTTTAGGCACTTTCTCATGCAGTATCTTCTGAAGGAGAGCCTTTTGGGCATATTTTTTCTAAACTACTACAGACTTCGGCATTTTTAAAGATTAGATGTGAAGCAGCATCCAAATGTTCTGCATAAGAAACTTGTCTCCCTTTCATTGCTCTTTGTTGAAGCCTATATTTAATGTGCATTGAAATAGTCTTAATTTACCTCTTCAGAATCTTCTTCTGCATCTCCCACAGCAAAAGCTGTATCATCTTTTAATTCACCTCTTTCAAGGAGCTCAAGCTTATCTGAAATAAATTTATGAGTTTATCAGCTTCAAATTCAAATCCTTTATTTTCACATCACATTACAGAAATTATTATAGTGTATTATATATTATAAGTGGCCTTCAACCTGAAGAGGTCAATAAAATGTGCTTATTGGATTGCATAAAAATTATCAACTACAATTCATTTAAGGCAAATTGAAACCATGCAAACGGTTTTTTTAGCAATGTGTGCACCATATTTTGGAATGTGACAGATTCAAGGTGGCATCTACTAATTATTATTTTTCATAAAATACTTTTTTAGGTCTTTCGCATAGATCAAATGGTAAAAGGTGTAAGTAATCAAAATTGTTAGCATCCAGATAAAGAGCGAATTGTTAACTACAGTAGTGTATGTGTTAATTACTTTTTGATAGCACTATGCACTGTAATAAAAAGGGTGCCCTGAACTCTCTGAGGATCTTTTTAGGTATTGATTGTGGGTTAAAAACAAGGCATAATGTCATATTTAAAAATTGCAAACACCTTCGGTACTCGTACAGTTGCCATTTTCTATTCTTTCAAATTATATATTTTATGTTTAAAACGATTTAATTTATAGTTCAAATTTAGTATACACGTTAATAAAACCATTTTCTTTCTGAAATAAAAAAAATCAAAAACTTTCTTTAACACGTTCGCTGCGGTATTAAAAAATCGAGTTGTTACCTGTGTGCTAAATATACACATATAAAAACACAGTAACAACAAATACGAAGTAAATCCCAGAAACGAAACCTGCCAAATCGAAGCACAACTATCTAATAGGACGTGGAAACGTTTGGAACCGGTTCTACCGAGCTCTAATGGCACAATGAGTAATCTCTCTTTGTTTGACAGGACCCTGTCCGGACAGTGCTGCGCACGCAGGTTGCGGCGACGACCACTGTCCGGACAGTGGCCCGCAGCGAACGTGTTAATTATTTTTAAAATGGCGGCACTTTGAAATTTTTGATCCCTAATAACTTTTAAAAGATTAGGAATACAAATTCCCAAGAATACCTTTATTGGCAAATTTGATTTACAATAAAAAAAATACAGTTGAATGAAATCGGATGACAAACAAACGAGATTTGATTATTTTTGTATTTAATCATTTACGTGTCAATGTGTACAGCAATGGTGTGCTGCACAAGGCAACCACGATACATCAGCGATCTATTTTGATTACTTTCATGCAAAACACTACAATAAAGTGATTCGTGACATTATTGTAATGAAAATTGTCCTAACAGGCAATGGGAAAAAAGTTGCAGGTGATTTTCGTTGTTATTAAATTAAAAAAATAATTTTAACCTTAAGTAGTGCCCTAAATACTAGAATTTTTGTAAATTCTAGGTTGGTAGAATTGCTGAGGATGCTGGAATTATTCAAGAAAAAAATTAATTTACTCCTGTGCGCCAGTCATTTTCCAATTGTGTTTCCCTTTGCAATCAAATGAGAGGACGAAATGTTGAGCATCATATGTAATGTGAAAATAAATGTAATTAAAGTTTCAATTTATCTATTAACTCAGTCTTAACCTTTATTAATAAGACTTAGTAAAAGAAACCTTGTGATTTAGTAACCCAGCTTAATACATACCTGGATAGACCATAGCATTTTTTATTGTACTTGGATCCTGTCTAGACCATTTTGCCACTGCTTCATCCATTTTTGAAACTGTTGATGGGTTCATGGCCCAAAGGCATCCTTTCCTTTGTGAACCATTTGGTCCTGAGCCAGGAGGTTTTTCAATTTTTTTAAAACACTTATTTAAAGACAGATTGTTTCTTACAGAATGTTTCCAATCATTAGGCGCTGTTTTAAAATACGGGAAATGATGGCTGAAAATTAAAATAGTCATTAAATAAAATAGATAATTGTAATTTTATAAGCTAACTTAATTCAATAATATTAAAACTAAAGTTTATTTTTTACAGATTTGTTGAAATGAAAAAAAGGATTCCCCAATTTTGAATAGTTAGTATTTGAAGATTTTGTTTACTGATGGTTCGGTTCCAGTTCGTTTCTTTACTGAAATCAGTTCTCGGTTCTGAGTGCTTTTTGAGAAAGTCTCAGAAAATTTTTCTAATACCTTTACGCCAGTGAATCAACAAATTATATGGAATCAGTCAGTAAAAACAGTGCATAGTATTTTGGAAATTTCTCCAATATGAAGTATAATACACCCTAAAAACTTATAAAATGACATACAATATTTCCAATAACTAGAGAATTGGTAACATTTTATTTACTCTCAGTGTGTGATTGTTTAAATTTTTTGCACAAAAAAGTAATTACTTTAAATTAAAAAAGTATATGATTTAGTTAAATGGAATATAATGCTCAAATTAGTAAGCAATTGAAATTTACCTTCAGGAAATTACAAAACTTACAATTGATTGGAATTACCACAACTAAATTTAAGAGGTTGATGTACTTGTAGTACATAAAAAATAAACAGCAAAAACAAATAATAACATAATTCATTCAATAGTTTTATTAACTATTGAAAAAAACTAGTTTTATTAAGTATTGGTTTTTTTTTCAATTGGTGATACTACTAAATTAACAAAATATAAATGCTACTCACATTCATAAAAAACTATACAGCCAATAATTCCATAAATGTTTTTAGAAATTACAGTATACATTTTGTTTTAACCCTAGATCGCGAATCCTGGCACTCCACGTGCTGTTTTGAAACGTCTAAGTGATTGCGAAAGTAGACACGTCGCATGCTCTTTTGTAAAACGAGCAATAAAACATATGTTTATCATAAAGCAATCGCGACAAACTTGGTACCAATCGACGCAGAATGTTTTGTTCTTTACATTTCATATTTTTAATATTTTTTTGTACAATTTTATAAACGTAGGAATAAAATTAAAAAGTGCAATTTGAAAAAAACCGTGAGGTCGGGATTAGGAAAAATGGCCGATGTTTGTCGCATAACTGTACAATAACCAATAGTCGGAATCAGGTGTACAAACTGTCAGTCCACAGTGAATGAAATACTCCAGCCAACGAAACAAACTGCGATGTTGTAGGTGCTTTGGTTGTTTTACAAAAAATGTGTTTGTATACCCTTGTTTGCGTGTTCTTTCAAAAACCAGTATTGGTGCGTTACAACTTGTTGTTAAAAGTTGTAATAAATAAATTATTTATTGCGATATAAACAATAAAAAATTGGTTAGAAAGCCAGAAAGTTCTTGCGTCGGTTGGTACCGTCTCGAGGAAATTTCGTGCTGTACGTTGTTAATGGTCACGTGACAACGATGATTTTGAAGAACGGCCGTCAGTTTACGTTTAGCCATCTTTCTTTATTCACAACGCTGTCTCGACCGCTCGTATTTACCATAAGTGTTGTGAAATGAAATGAAAGTGTAGTTTAGTGAATAGTGTATTGCAGTTCATGTATAATATATTTTAGTGGAAATGACAGTGCATAAAAGGAAATTAGTTTTAGGCATTGTTCAACAAGTCCTACCAATAATCAACATTACATTATATACTGTATATATAAAAGCACTAGCACTTCAATAATGCAATATAGGGCTAAAACAGGCTGGAGAACTAAGAGTATGTAAAATATTTCATTTTGTTAGTGTATTTTAATTTTACAACCATGTATATATTTATGTAGGTACTAGCCTAAACATTTATTTTTTATCCAATTTGACCAAATAAGACATTTAAAAATATGGTATTAGTTTAGCATTCTCATAATAATCTAAGATTTTGGGGGGGAAAAACAATATGTATTATTTGTGTTCTCTCAAAATGACGCTTTTATTTTATTTATTGACAACAATATAACGTAGTATGTTATTATCCTACGTCAAAACTTTATTTTTGTCCCGAATATAATTTTTGTTTATATTTATATTCAGAAATATCTGTTTTATCAGTTTTAGTTCTCAGAAAAAATCATAAAAAAATGTTAATATTTCATACTATGATTACAATATGCATAACTTTTCAAGAGCCGTTTACACAATTTGCGCACACTGACTTTTGGTGTTATAAATTTTATACTTTTTGGAAAATATTCATGTATTTTACATTTTCTTGTTGCTAATAGATTGTACTAATAATAAAGTACATGTAGCAAAAAATTATACATACCCCTTATTTATGGATTGCTATGTAATTTTTCACACAATTTTTCGTTTCAGTTATAACATTTTTATTTTCCACAACAAACTAAAAATATAAAACTTTGTATATGGGTACAATATGACTAACAACTTTTTCTTGTCCATTCAATGGTATTTTTTTAGAATTTTTACATGTACTATTTGATTACCTACATTGATCATCCTGTAACTTTGCAGATTTTTTTTATTTTTGTGTTTTGTGTAGTTTATATAAAATATAACAACATATTATTATAGTGCATAAAATAATAAACAATTTGGCTATCAGAATTACTTACAAAAATCTTTTAGTGCTCCTAAGAAGGGTTATGAGTTAATTATTTTAATTTACATACAAAATTTTAAAATTTTTTCAATCTTCTAAACAATAATTATTAACTTTTTTTATAAGTTTTAATGGTAGTATGTGAAGTACAGTTCTTAAGAAGAAATGCAAAATGATAAAATTAAAATTTGGACCAAATTTAGTATTTTTTATGATTTTTACAAAAAAAAGCTTGCAAAGCACTGAAAAGAAGCACTTTGCAGTTGGGAGTTCATAATGGGCCACCTAGTATTCACCATCTAGGGTTAAATTTAAGAAATAATTAACTATTTTGGGTAAGTAAATGATAAGTCAATGCAATTTAAAACATTAATCCAATTTAAGACTGTAGAAAGAAAAAATAATTAAAACAAAATTTAACTATTTTAATAAAAATGCTTAAGACTCGTTTTGTTTAGTTTTGACAAAATATTAATCTTAATAATTTAATTTTCAATCCAATTCCCTAGGGCTTTTGTGCATTGTTTTTTTTCTTATTAAAAATAAGCATAAATAAATAAACTCTAATATCTTAAGTTCATCATAAAAACCTTTTATTTTTGAAAATACACACTATAACTAGAGGCATAATTAATTTCAGAATTTTAGATGAGTTGTAAACAGAATGGAATGTTTCCACAGGTGTTTTTATATCAGGGGAAGTAATAAGAAAGGGTCACCACAATAAACAAGGGTGGAGCTCAGGGGGAAGGGATGACCGGACTCTTGAACGAAAACCCAATGGCTTTAATTCACTGCCTTAGGGTTTGAATTCCTATTCATTAATGTTATCTGTCTCTTTTCACGTGCTGATAAGTGGCCAGACTATGGGCAAATATTTTCTGACTTGGGATATTTTGTTCATCTCGTGGCCAAATCACATACTGATAAGGAAGTGGCCTTCTATGGGCAGATATTTTCTGACAAAGATATATTGTTTATCTTGTTGCCGATGTCATTTGATTGTTCTGTTTATCAGCACTTTCACACCTGAAACATTTCTGATATGAAAGCTATCTTCCCATTTATGTTTTTCAAGAACCAGAACTGCAGAACAGAGATTTTCCCATCGGTTCTGGTTCTTTTGTCAATAACAGATGGAACCAATTTGTTATTATATTAGAAAAACATTGCACTTTTTTTGGGCTTTTACTTGTTTATCAACTAGCCCGAACACATTTGTTTATAACTCAGATAAAAATAAAAGATTTCCAAGAAAAATTATTACGCTTTTTCTAATAAAGAAATTGTAATGATTCATTTTGGCGATGAGGAAAAGTTCTGCTTTCTAATCCACTTAACATATTTTATTCTTCGTTACCGGTCAGCGTGGTCGGTTCTGCTGAGAGGCATCACCCTCCAACACACCGTAGTGGGAGTACTCTTCTATTTTTCAACTGACAGAGAGTGGATGGGAACAGGGTAAATAGTTCAAGCGCCAGCCTAGAGAAGTTCTCTTTGCAGTCTGGCTGTCGATATGAACACACTTTAGTAACAACGTTGTAACGATCCTACAGAGTAACGTTAACAACGTACGCTGTATCTATACATACATACAACTATAGTCAGAGTACGTCTATATATATATGTGTATATATATATATATATATATATATATATATATATATATATATATATATATATATATATATATATATATATATATATCAGTAAAACATTAAGAACATTGTAGTTTGCTACCAGTAGTACATGAAGGGAGTTATGATACTTCCACTAAGAACACATTTATTAAAAGTAAAAAAATGTTTAACAGCATCGTTTTTAATATTATAACTGTATGCCTTGCCAAACTGTATGATATTTATTACTCATGCATAATTTATAGACCCAAATTGAGAAACCAACCCATCCCTAGTTCATTTATTATCCATATCAACTTTTACACATATCAACCATAATTATAAGATTTACTAATCTTATATAGTTAAATGTCAAGTTAACTAGATTGCAGCTTTGTTAATAATCCAAATGAAGGTAAAATAATCCACACGTATTACATGCAATATAGAATATGATGAAAGGTTTATCATGTCTTCCCTGACCAAAGTCATTGCAAAGAATTAGTTCTTACAAACTATCCTGAAGCAAGGTAAAGAATAGTGAAATTGAAAATGAATGTAGACAAATTTTTAAGTAGTTCTGAGACCATAAAGGGTTTTGTCGATCACACATTAAAGACTGAAAATTATTATTGCTTCCCTTAAATCACTACCATGTACATCATTTTGTTTACAATCTGTTTGTTCACTACAAATACTTTTTAGATTTGAAAGTAGTACTAACCACTTTTATAGTAGTAAATAAATAACACAAACTATTATAACACAAATAAATGAGCAAAACTTAGTCTTTAAGAACTATCAATTTTAGTTGTAGTGCACAGATCAAGAAGGTGCGTGTCTCTTACCAATAACTGATAATCAAAGTCACGGGAAAGTTAAAACAATAATAATAATAAATCAAACTGAATAAGAAAACATGCTGACTACTGTTTCCATATTAGTACATGTTATAAGACGTGGACCTGAGCAAACGGAAAACAAACAAATGTACTGATAGAGATTTAAAGGTAAAGGTCTTAACAATATAATCTGTAGTTCTAAACATTAAGTTGAAATTACATTGTTACTTATTTTAAATGTAATGGCATTATAGTGACTTAACCAAAAAACTTACCACATAAAACTATAAATTTCTGAAACTCGTAGACTCCCTTTCTTAGAATTTTTTAATGCCAAAGCGATGATACATGAGTAGGAATAACCAGGTTTAGGGTAGACCTTTAAACTTTCCTCAACGAGCGGAGAGAGAACTTGCCTTTTTTGGGAAGATCCTTCTTTTGATGAGACCACCTAAACATTATAATATAGCAGAGGAATATTAGAAAATAATAAATGTTTCATCTAAATAACTAATTGAAAACAGTTTACAAAGTAGGCAAATAACAGTTAAAAATATTCATGCTTATATGTAAAAGGCTCGCTTATATGTATGACCTGAAAAAACATGAGGCAATGTTATTTTCTTTATTATAATTTAAAGTTCATGTATGTCAAGATGAAATTTTTTTCTACAAGGGGACACCCCTTTACTTAAGTGTTACTCTTAGTCGTGTGTTTGTACTGCCGGTTGGTAGTATGTTTAACTTGCTGTGTTTGTGACACACCAGCCTTCAGCCTTGGTCTGCCTTGCATTGCTACCTATTTCTTGCATTAATTACCCTATTTCAAAACTTTTATTTCATTTGTGTTTATATAACAAATTATGATTAATTAAATAAATAAAATAACCCCATTAGATAACAATTGAAAATTTAAAAGCCAGTGGTAGAGAGGCCTACAGTTGGCTGCATAAAGAAACTGTACATAAAAAAATGTATCATGTATCTGAGTAAAAATCCATGGTCTAGTAGGAAATATGAACATCACAGGATACTTTACAGGATGCCAACTTACATACATATGATGAAAACCAGGTGCTTTTTTAAACTAGTCAATTTAAAACAAAAAAAGTATGAAACAGAGTAGAGAAAACTTAAAGAAAGGAGCACAAGTAAACAAAATGATCCATAAGGAACTATGGAATGACAAAAATTAGAGAGTGAATACTTTAATCAATTCCAAAGTGAAACATCGAAGTAAACAGCTAAATTTAAAGTAAAAACCGTAAGAAATTAGCCTAAAAAATATAGGAAATATAAATACTAGGTTAGTAAATATAAAAACAAACTTCAAAAAAAGTATTTTCCACAGAAGGGACTTTAATGAATTCAAAAGGCTTAGGTGTGATTTCTTGTACATCTTCAGCTGATTCTGAGCTTAATCTTTCATCTGATTCTTCTATGTTGATCTTACAGGGTATCCAGTAAACCTCTTTAAACAAATTCCCTGACTTTTCCCTGACCAATCCGTGATTTCATACAAAATTTCCCTGACCCCAAATCGACATAGTTACATATACGTCTATTTAACTTAGTAGTAATATGTACTACCATGTACATACATTATGTTATTTATTTACAGTCAATTACAACTATTAATAACCAAAATATATTTTGATTGATAACCGTAATAATTAAATTCAAAACTACTACCTACAATAATTATTCTTATTAAACTACTTTATAAAAGTAGAGGTAGAGTTAAAAAAATAATATTTATAATTAGACTTGAGTAAAAAACAAACATACCTTTTATTCTATTGTTACATTATGATAATTTTCAATGCCTTAAAAAACGGTGCTAAATTATAATTTCCCCAAAACCAACATAAATTTTAGGTTTATGACTTATTTAACAAGTACTAATCAGAAAATTATTTCAGTAGGTTTTGAACTTTTAGCGATATAAAACTAGTTGTATGAGGTCGAACAAGCATAAGCACAGGAATTAAGTAGCTTTTTCATAATTTAGAATATTAAATGGCATGTAAAATTAACATTTAGTACTGAAAAAGTAAAGAATTTTTTGTAGCGCACCAAAGTATATTGTGACTATAACAAATCACAACAGACTGGTGTTCTTGTTAAGATTTTCCAGGTTGTATTTCAAATTCCCTGATTGTTCCCTGACTTTTCCAGGTCGTTTAAAATTCCCTGACTTTTCCAGGTTTTCCCTATTTTTCCTGTTGCTGGACACCCTGATTCTTAGTTTCAAGGACATCTTCACTTTCGTCTTCCATAAAATCATTATCTATCGATTTTAAATCAGAAGTATCAATCTTAGTTTGTTCTGGAACCTAAAACAGTTTTAATTTAGTTAAAATCCGGATCGTTCCCTAACCTTCTAGCAGTGACCCTAGGTCCTGAGGTCAGTGGTCTGCCAACAAGCGGTTTTGAGCCCCTCCTGTATATTTATGTCAGTGACTGCCTAACATTTGTGCAGTGTTCAAGTTTTGTGCGAGGTGTGTTTTATTGACAGTAGGCGATTAGTTTCTCAGAACCCAGTCACGAACAACGCAATATTTCCTTTTTCATACGTCATAACAAACTAGTATTTTTAATTTTGTATATATATGTAACTAAGCGTTGTGTTGAAATTATAATAAAAATGAGATAAAGTTTGAGGAGAACTGAATTATTAAAACCATAACTCACATGTTGAAATAGTAAATAGGAAACATTAAACATTCCCCGCCTGTGAAAACTCAATGGTTTCACACAAAAAAGCACAGGACGGAGAAACAGATAAGCAGTCAATGTTATTAGTCTTCAATAGGCAAACGAACGATTTTTGTTATTGGTCTGGACAGAATGCCTCTTGATGTGTTGATTTTCACCACACGTACCAGACCGTCAGAGCCAGGACAAGTTTCTGCGATACGTCCCATTTTCTAGGATAAAGGTGGTAAATTTGAATCACGAATTAACACAATGTCTTCCACATTAACATTGTTTTGAGTAGTGTTCCATTTCATTCTTTGTTGTAGGGTATTTAAATATTCTTGGCTCCATCGTTTCCAAAAACTTTGTGTCATATATTGCCCCAATTGCCACCTAGAAAGGCGATTAATTGGCGTGTTTCTCCAGTCATGTTCAGGTACAGCTACCAGGGGTCTGCCAGTGAGGAAATGCCCTGGTGTAAGATAGTCATTTCTGACAGATCAGACGAGAGTGGAGAGATGAGTCTTGAGTTAAGAATTGCTTCGATTTTTGTTGACAATGTGATAAATTCCTCGAGTCAGAATTTGGTATCGGATGACTCTTTTTAAGTGATGTTTGATGCTACGGATAGTTCTCTTCCAGAGACCGCCTTGATGTGGTGCTGCTGGTGGTAGGAAGAGGAAATTTATTAATTTTTCACTGCAAAGCTGGTCAATTGAACTTTGAACTTTTTTTTTTAAATCTCTTAATATTATTGTCAATTTGTGAAGCCCCATCTGTAAAATTAGTCACACAATCTGAATAGATATCATTGCAAAGACCCCTCCGTGAAACAAATTGAGTTAGAGCTGCGATGTAGGCTTTGGTGGCAAGACTGGTCACTACTTCTAAGTGGACGGTTTTAACTAAAAAGCATACAAAAACACATAGGTAAACTTTCATTTAAAGAATTTTTCTAAACGTGTAAGGTTTCACAGTAAAAGGTTTTAGAAAGTCAGTTCCACATTTGCTGAACACACTGGATGGAATGATGCGGTTTTGAGGTATATCTTCCACATTTGAGTAACATTTCTTGGTTGGTATCTAAAACAATGAATGCATTTAAGATTCTGCTTCTGATCAAACTGTGGGCATTTACTATCCAAAACTTTTGTGAAATTGTAAACTGTAAAAACTGGGGTCCACAATGCAAATGTTTTAAATGATAGTAGTCAACAATCATTGAAGTTACTTGACTCTTTTTATGTAGTAGTATAGGGTGTTTTGCATTGTAAGGTAGATGTGAATGTTTGATGTGACCTCCAACTGTTAATTAAATTGTTTTTGTCAATAAAAGGTGAGAGGGAAAGCAAGCTAGTTGTATACAATTTTTTCCTGCTTTTAAAAGCTTGAAGTCTTCGATAAAATGAACCTGTTGTATGATCTTGCAAATAGTTGTTGTTACTGTTTCTAGCTCACTAATTTTGAAGTGTCCTGTTTCCTTTTCTTGGTGTAAAGTGTTTTATTCCTTTTCATCAATTTGACTGAAAGTGATACAGACCAAGTGTCTTCCGAAGATTGTAGCCACGATGAACTGTGCCACCATAAATCATGAGTTCGAAGTGAATCTGGTAATATGCATCTGCTAGAACAGTCTGCTGGGTTAAATTTTGCAGAAATATGCAATCAGGAATAAGCTGGACCCCATTCTTGTATTTCAGCTATTCTGTTTGCAATGTAGACTTTAAGTCTATAAGGTGGCGTGTTAATCAATGACAAGGCCACAGTTGAGGACTTGACAATTTGTTGTGATGACACTGGTGCAGTAGTCAAGAAGTTTTGCCAACAAGTGAGCTCCACAAAGCTCAAGTCGTGGTAAAGATAATTATTTTAGTGAATCCACATTAGATTTTGCAAGCAGTAAGTGAGTCTTAATTTCATTGTCTGAATAGACTATGCGAATGTAAACTACTGTGCTATAACCAGCTTCAGAAGCGTCACAGGATGCATGCAAGAAATCTCTTCTATTTATCTGCTATGTTTGCTGGAAATGGTTCATCCCATTATAGACCTAAACTCCAAAGAAGTTGAATAATAAACTTTATCCAAAAGGTTATTGGTGACAACCATCCACATGGATCAAAGATTCTTGCAACTGTGGACAAAATGTTCCGTTTTGTAATGTACTTTTCTTGAATATCTATATGAAAGGTAAAACTGTCTACTTCAGATACCCATTTTATGCTTAAAAACTGAATACTGCATTTTCTGTGTTCTGAAAATATGAAGGTTTTTCTTTATGCTCTTCTGGTAACGTATCCATTAGTACAGGACAATTAGTTTTCCATTAGCGTAGTTCAAACCCTCCTTTTTCTAATAAATCCACAGTTTCTTGCCTTAATTTTATTCCTTCTTCAACAGAGGTTGCATCCAATAACAGATCATCAACATATAATTGTTTTTCTATTGCTGTGGCTGCCAAAGGATGTATCGTTTGTGTAATAGAAGGCTAAGGTGTTGTAACACTCCTTCATCCTTCATAAGCTGCTTCAAAGTTCAGAATGCTATGTAGAGAGATGAGCTAAATCCAAAAACACTACTCTTGTAAAACAATAGATACTTAAGGGATGTATGGGATGTTCTCTCCAAAAGAGTTACTGAAAGTTGCAGTCATTTGATAAAACATTTTCTTGATATCACATGAAAATATTATTGGAAACCATCGAAAATCTAGTAGAATATCATATATGTTGTTTTGCAGTTTTGGCCCGGAATGAAGGATGCTATTTAGGGACACACCTGTAGAGGTTTTTTTCACTGGCATCGAAAACAACTCTCAGCTTTGAAGTAGAGGATTCCTCTTTCTGAATTGCATGATGAGGTAAAAAGGAATGCTTTTTACCATCTAAATTCAATTCATCATGAGGTACTTTTTTCATAAACCTTGATAATATATAATCATTCATGCATGTAGTGTAGGAGGAGTTGTATCAGAATTTAGTTGTTTTTCTAAGCAGAGAAACCTTTTTCTTGCTACGTCAGTCGAGTTACCCAGCGGAGGTTGAGAATTTTTGAATGGTAACCAAACAGTGTAACACTCAGATAGGTCTCTTGAATGATGTCCTTCACAAAATACTTGAAGTGTTTTTCACAAAATACTTCTTCAGGTGTTGGATTGTGTTTTTGTGGTGGTTCATCTATTTCCCAGAATCTTTTTATGCATGATTCTAAGGTTTGAGATGAAGATAAAGTGAAATGAGATCTAGTGTCAGATGCTTTCTGTTTTGTAGTAGCTTTATCAAGTAATATCCAGCCAAAAATAGTGTTATATACAGAAGGATAACCTTTGGTGAACACTTGAAACCTCCAACAGATATGTCAGGAAACAAATCAGTTCCTAGTTCTGATTTTACCTGGAGTGTCAAAGTGAGGGTCTGCAAGCTTGAGGTTCTTAAAGTACGAGGGCTATCCAGAAAGTAACAGACGGTTTTGAATTGTGTGGCAGTGGGCGGGGCTACAGCCGCCATCTTGGTGTCAAAAACACTATGGCGTTCAGTACGCATCAAGCTGTAGTCGCGCGCGGTCTGTACCTCTTTTGCTTGTCTCACTTTGAATAATTAAAATGTGTGCTGCAATTGAAAATCGAAAATCCCGCCACTTGTGAAGTGCGTTCAGTGATAAGGTTTTCGTTGGCAAAAAACCATAATCCAATTGAAATCTATCGCCAACTGTGTGAAGTTTATGGAAATGGAATAGTGAGTGAAAGTAAGGCAGTGGTGTATTGACTTTAAAAATGGCCGCACCAATGTTCATGACGATAGTCGTAGCGGTCGGCCTAGCCTTGTGACTGAAGATTTGATGTTGAAAATCAATGACAAAGTTCGTGAAAATCGCCGTTTCATAATGATTGAACTCTCGGAACATTTCCCACAAATTTTACGAAGTTTACTTCACGAAATTGTTGCTTAGATACCACAAATTTTGTGCCAGGTGGGTTCCAAAAATCCTTACGGAAGATCACAAAAAACAAAGAATGCTGCATCGTTAACTTTCCTTGATGAATACGACAAACATGGTAATGAACTTCTCGATCGTATCGTTACTGGTGATGAAACATGGGTGAAGCATGTCAATTGTAAAACAAAAATGCAGTCTATGGGGGGCACACCCATTCACCAAAAAAAAAACAAGAAAATGTCTCCAAACTCTGTCAGCGAGAAAGTTTATGGCAACTGTTTTTTGTGATGCTAAGAGTGTGATTCTGGTTGATTTCCTTGAACGAGGATCAACAATCAACGCAGAGAGGTATTGTGAAACATTGCAAAGCTACGGCGAGCGATACAAAACAAGCGTAGGGGAAAATTGAGCTCAAAGATTTTGTTTTTCCACGACAATGCACGTCCCCATACAGCCACTCGTACACGACAAGTCTTGGATGATTTTGATTGGGAAGTGTTTGATCATCCGCCTTATAGCCCAGATCTGGCACCAAGCGACTACCACCTCTTTTCAGCGATGAAGACCTGGCTCGCAATGCAGCGCTTCGATAGTGACGCTGAACTTCACGCTGGCATTAATCAGTGGTTAAGATCTCAGGCGGCAGATTTCTACAAAGCTGGAATCGAAAAACTTGTGTCACGTTATGATAAATGTCTCAATTAGAATGGAGATTACGTTGAAAAATAGCCTAAAAGTGTAGCTTTTAAATGTATATAATAAAATGTTCCTATTTCAGTTGGTTCATTTTTTATTTCAAAACATCTGTTACTTTCTGGATAGCCCACGTAGTTCTTACATCAATGGGTATTGAAGTTGATGGCAGTGGAGCTGTAATACAAATGTGCAGATTAGAATGACTCTTGAAGCGAGGTTTTATGCAACATTTTACTATTCCTTTTGTTGATTGTACTACAGTCTGAGATTTACCTTGTATAATTACTGAGCATTTTTGAAGAGGTAGTTGCAGCTCTCGAACACAATCTTCTATTAAAAAAGAAGTTTGTGAACCAGGATCTAAAAGTGCTCTGTATGTTTTGTACTTACCTTTTAAATTCATAAGTTGAATGGCTGATGTGCCTAGAATGGTTGTGTAAAATTTCTCCTGATGTGTAGGCAAGAATAGTTGAGAAGCGGCATGTGTATTTTTGGACTGAACCTCCTTTGTAGAGTGTTGCAGTTGAGACCAAACGGGTGTCTCGTTTGGTTGAATAAGTAAACTTCATTACGAGGTAAGTAATTTAGCAAAGTATGATGACGTCTGTAGCACACTTTACACGAAGTACTGGACTTACAAGATTTTACAGTATGTCCTGAGGACAAGCAGTTAAGACAAGCTTGTTTGCGTTTAATAAATTCTTGTCTTTCTAAAGTTCTGTGGAGATAATTGGCGATGGATTCTGTTTTTAATC
The DNA here is from genome assembly GCA_035578905.1 of Stictocephala bisonia. Lineage (NCBI taxonomy): Eukaryota > Metazoa > Arthropoda > Insecta > Hemiptera > Membracidae > Stictocephala > Stictocephala bisonia. The sequence goes on from JAQJVL010003454.1 coordinate 50,057, forward strand.
ATCTTAATACCAACACAGCATCAACTAAGTGTTTGCTAGTACTAGAGAGCAAATGCTACTGCTACTGCTCAGTAAGGACACTACTTGAGAAGTTTAGGGTGCCCATTTTGGGTGGCAGTCAGGGTCCGAATGTTGTTTAGGGAAGAGAACTAAGTGTCTGACTTGTCATTGACTGAAAATCAGACCAATACTACGTGGTTGAGATTACAGTTAAACTTCAATGTCCATTAGTATCTCTGGATTTTGGACAAATGATTTAAGTCTTTTTATAAGGAATAGTCGACATTGGTTAGTAACAAGTCTACACCAATATTTTATTTAATATGAAAAAGCATTTTATAGAGAAAATCAAAATTAATCTTATCTATCTATAAATTTAGCAAAGGTTCAGTGTAGGTGATGGTATATAAATAGTATATTTATTTCAATATGAAAAATGTTGTACATCACAATAAATAAACCCAGGGTGGCTACTCAATCATGTAAAAAAAATTCAAGCACAATTCAAGGTTTTTTCCAAGGGGTTTCAAACAAAATTCAAGGCACGCTTACAGAGGAAAATATTTCTGAATCGACGTAATCACTCATTATAGTACAATACATAAAAAAGCACATGTTTTATAGCTAGGCATATCAATAATCTTGTAGGCCATAAAGAAATTGAATTATTGCAAAAGTATCCTAGGTTTAATTAGCAGTTACCTAACATTTTTTATTTCATTGATAAGTAGGCTCAAAATCTAGTGATATGCCTAGCTTACTTTAATACAATTTTTACTAATAAGCCTACGGACTATTTGCGATAGGCCCAGCTTTAATTAATTACTGTTATACGGTATCAATAACACGATGAGCTGAAAACAAAACTCGTTTTTTATCTGATAAGTATGTGAAAAAAAACCAACATATTTAAAAATCATTATTTTTCAACAACTTTTTTTCATTTTACATGTTTTGGTAACCATGCAATTTCTTGTCACCTCTGAAAATACAATTTCTTGTTGAAAAAGTGGTGAAATGTGAGTTTTTTTGAGGTTGATTTCATTCGCAGAAAACTCTTTTTTAACAGAAAATCTAAAAAACTAGTTTTTTATCTGATAGTGAAAAAAACAAAATTATTTATTTAACCTGAAAAATGCATTTTATACTTACCTAACCAAACATAACTTAAATTATCCTAATTGTAAATTTACTCAACAAAAATCGTAATTTGTGTCAAATTGAGGTGTTTGGCCTCCGTGACGGCCTGCGGCTGTAACCGGCGGAAATATAGATGAATTTGGTTTTTGTGATTAATAGTTGTTATAAATAATGATCGCGTAATGGCCTGCTAATCACAATTCGCTGCGATAGTAGTTTTTCGTTATAACTCAAGAAATAATGGTAATAGACCAAATTCGTATTCAATACAAAAAACACATCAATATAAAAAAAACGATGGTTAAAATACTATTTAAACTAACAGAAATATGTCATAAATACTACAAGTTGTGATATTAGTTTTCCGAATTATTCGGTAAAATATGTAATTTCCGCGAAATGTTTTTTATGCTGATCACGAATATATAATTGGGTTATCCGGTAACATTATTTTTTCGGCCTGAAAAATATACTTATTACTGACCTAACCAAACATAACCGAACTTATCATGAATTTTTACTCAACAAATAGACATAATTTGCGTTAAATTATTGTGCTTGGCCTCCGTGACGGCCTATCGTCCGTCATTCCGGCAGGAGTATGCGTGAATTCAGTTTGTTGTGGTTAAAATCTGATGTATATAATGATCGCTAATCGTGATTCGCCGCGAAAGTAGTTTTTCCGTTATATCTCGAGAAATAATTTGTATAGACCAAAATAGTTTTCAAATCCGTATTTAGTGCAAAACACATCAAAATAAAAAAAAAAATAATTATAATATCATTTAAATTAACGGAAATATATCAGAAATACTAAAATGACATTCGTTTTTTCGAATTGTTCGGTAAAAACGATTTCCGAAGAATAAAAATTTCTCACGAAATTGTAGTCAATTATTTACCCATTTCAGGTAGTTTTCAAATTTTGTTTGGTGGCAAGAAACTACGTAATAACCTTGTTGGTTTTAATAAATAATAATTCACACAAAACTAAAACAGTTTGTCAAAAATTACGATTTTAGAGTTAGTAGGCCTAGACCTTTAAGCCAATAAACTACAACACAAAACGTCCCACACTTGAAACTACATCCAATGAACTTTAAACTGTATTAATGTTTTTATCAACGATAAATTGTTTAAGTAATTCTGCATTTTATTTATAATAACTGAATAAATAAACTGGAAGGTTAAATAACAAAACACACCGTTCACATTATCACTTCTTGTTGCCCACCTGTTGTTGCCGGTAATGGTAAACGTAAACAATACAAATGCATCAGCCCAGCCTGTTGTCGATGTATTTTCGTTATTTAAAAAGAACGCAGCAGTTTCATTGAAACAATAATTCGGCACCAAAACGTTTCAAAATTTTGCAAATAGCTGCAGTAGAACAGACAGCAACAGTGAGCGTCGTCGGATATCAATAGAACAAAACGATAACTCCAAAAGTTTAGTCGCAACTTAACCTGCAGCGTAAGTTGCAACAGAATGTCAACAAGTCTTAAGAGGCGACGCTTGATATTGGATTGATTTGCGTGTTTCGGCAAAATGCAGTGGGTGAAGCTATCATATTGTCTGCAACAGCTTCATTCAACTGTTTCGACGTCAAAACTGTTTCGGTTGCAACCGTTTTGTCAAACTATTCCATGCGTATTATTTTGAACATATCAATGTGCCTAGTTGACTCGTGTCTTATCATACGAAGATTGACGATGTTTCCCAAACTTATCACGAGTTTAACTGGAGCCCTGAAGTCCGAACCTTCCTGACGTCACCGGATTACTCTCGTCTCGCTCGACGAGAATTCCCGATGGTTACCGAAATTCAAGCATATTTCCAGGTTTTTTCAAGGCGCCGTAAAATTCAAGCATAATTCCCGGTTTTCCCGAAATTCCCGGTGAGTAGCCACCCCAACAGGGTGGCTACTCAATCATGTAAAAAAAATTCAAGCACAATTCAAGGTTTTTCCAAGGGGTTTCAAACAAAATTCAAGGCACGCTTACAGAGGAAAATATTTCTGAATCAACGTAATCACTCATTATAGTACAATACATAAAAAAGCACATGTTTTATAGCTAGGCATGTCAATAATCTTGTAGGCCATAAAGAAATTGAATTACTGCAAAAGTATCCTAGGTTTAATTAGCAGTTACCTAAATTTTTTTATTTCATTGATAAGTAGGCTAAAAATTTAGTGATATGCCTAGCTTACTTTAATACAATTTTTACTAATAAGCCTATGGACTATTTGCGATAGGCCCAGCTTTAATTAATTACTGTTATATTAATAACACGATGAGTTGAAAACAAAACTCGCTTTTTATCTGATAAGTATGTGAAAAATCCAACATATTTAAAAATTTTTATTTTTCGACAACTTTTTTTTCATTTTACATGTTTTGGTAACCATGCAATTTCTTGTCACCTCTGAAAATACATATTCTTGTTGAAAAAGTGGTGAAATGTGAGTTTTTTTGAGGTTGATTTCATCCGCAGAAAACTCTTTTTTAATGGAAAATCGAAAAAACTGGTATTTTATCTGATAGTGAAAAAATCAAAATTATTTATTTAGCCTGAAAAATGCATTTTATACTTACCTAACCAAACATTACTTAACTTATCCTAATTGTCTATTTACTCAACAAAAATTCGTAATTTGCGTTAAATTCGGGTATTTGGCCTCCGTGACGGCCTGCGGCTGTAACCGGCGGAAATATAGATGAATTTGGGTTTTGTGATTAATAGTTGTTATATATAATGATCGCGTAATGGCCTGCTAATCACAATTCGTTGCGAATGTAGTTTTTCGTTATAACTCAAGAAATAATGGTAATAGACCAAATTCGTATTCAGTACAAAAAAACACATAAAAAACGATGGTTAAAATACTATTTAAACTAACAGAAATATGTCATAAATACTACAAGTTGTGATATTAGTTTTCCGAATTATTCGGTAAAATACGTAATTTCCGCGAAATGTTTTTTATGCTGATCACGAATATATAATTGGGTTATCCGGTAACATTATTTTTCGGCCTGAAAATACACTTATTACTGACCTAACCAAACATAACCGAACTTATCATGAATTTTTACTCAACAAATAGACATAATTTGCGTTAAATTATTGTGCTTGGCCTCCGTGACGGCCTATCGTCCGTCATTCCGGCAGGAGTATGCGTGAATTCAGTTTGTTGTGGTTAAAATCTGATGTATATAATGAACGCTAATCGTGATTCGCCGCGAAAGTAGTTTTTCCGTTATATCTCGAGAAATAATTTGTATAGACCAAAATAGTTTTCAAATCCGTATTTAGTGCAAAAACACATCAAAATAAAAAAAAATAATTATAATATCATTTAAATTAACGGAAATATATCAGAAATACTAAAATGACATTCGTTTTTTCGAATTGTTCGGTAAAAACGATTTCCGAAGAATAAAAAATTCTCACGAAATTGTAGTCAATTATTTACCCATTTCAGGTAGTTTTCAAATTTTGTTTGGTGGCAAGAAACTACGTAATAACCTTGTTGGTTTTAATAAATAATAATTCACACAAAACTAAAACAGTTTGTCAAAAATTACGATTTTAGAGTTAGTAGGCCTAGACCTTTAAGCCAATAAACTACAACACAAAACGTCCCACACTTGAAACTACATCCAATGAACTTTAAACTGTATTAATGTTTTTATCAACGATAAATTGTTTAAGTAATTCTGCATTTTATTTATAATAACTGAATAAATAAACTGGAAGGTTAAATAACAAAACACACCGTTCACATTATCACTTCTTGTTGCCCACCTGTTGTTGCCGGTAATGGTAAACGTAAACAATACAAATGCATCAGCCCAGCCTGTTGTCGATGTATTTTCGTTATTTAAAAAGAACGCAGCAGTTTCATTGAAACAATAATTCGGCACCAAAACGTTTCAAAATTTTGCAAATAGCTGCAGTAGAACAGACAGCAACAGTGAGCGTCGTCGGATATCAATAGAACAAAACGATAACTCCAAAAGTTTAGTCGCAACTTAACCTGCAGCGTAAGTTGCAACAGAATGTCAACAAGTCTTAAGAGGCGACGCTTGACATTGGATTGATTTGCGTGTTTCGGCAAAATGCAGTGGGTGAAGCTATCATATTGTCTGCAACAGCTTCATTCAACTGTTTCGACGTCAAAACTGTTTCGGTTGCAACCGTTTTGTCAAACTATTCCATGCGTATTATTTTGAACATATCAATGTGCCTAGTTGACTCGTGTCTTATCATACGAAGATTGACGATGTTTCCCAAACTTATCACGAGTTTAACTGGAGCCCTGAAGTCCGAACCTTCCTGACGTCACCGGATTACTCTCGTCTCGCTCGACGAGAATTCCCGATGGTTACCGAAATTCAAGCATATTTCCAGGTTTTTTCAAGGCGCCGTAAAATTCAAGCATAATTCCCGGTTTTCCCGAAATTCCCGGTGAGTAGCCACCCCAACAGGGTGGCTACTCAATCATGTAAAAAAAATTCAAGCACAATTCAAGGTTTTTCCAAGGGGTTTCAAACAAAATTCAAGGCACGCTTACAGAGGAAAATATTTCTGAATCAACGTAATCACTCATTATAGTACAATACATAAAAAAGCACATGTTTTATAGCTAGGCATGTCAATAATCTTGTAGGCCATAAAGAAATTGAATTACTGCAAAAGTATCCTAGGTTTAATTAGCAGTTACCTAAATTTTTTTATTTCATTGATAAGTAGGCTAAAAATTTAGTGATATGCCTAGCTTACTTTAATACAATTTTTACTAATAAGCCTATGGACTATTTGCGATAGGCCCAGCTTTAATTAATTACTGTTATATTAATAACACGATGAGTTGAAAACAAAACTCGCTTTTTATCTGATAAGTATGTGAAAAAACCAACATATTTAAAAATTTTTATTTTTCGACAACTTTTTTTCATTTTACATGTTTTGGTAACCATGCAATTTCTTGTCACCTCTAAAAATACAAATTCTTGTTGAAAAAGTGGTGAAATGTGAGTTTTTTTGAGGTTGATTTCATCCGCAGAAAACTCTTTTTTAACAGAAAATCTAAAAAACTGGTTTTTTATCTGATAGTGAAAAAATCAAAATTATTTATTTAGCCTGAAAAATGCATTTTATACTTACCTAACCAAACATTACTTAACTTATCCTAATTGTCTATTTACTCAACAAAAATTCGTAATTTGCGTTAAATTCGGGTATTTGGCCTCCGTGACGGCCTGCGGCTGTAACCGGCGGAAATATAGATGAATTTGGTTTTTGTGATTAATAGTTGTTATATATAATGATCGCGTAATGGCCTGCTAATCACAATTCGTTGCGAAAGTAGTTTTTCGTTATAACTCAAGAAATAATGGTAATAGACCAAATTCGTATTCAGTACAAAAAAAAAAAACACATAAAAACGATGGTTAAAATACTATTTAAACTAACAGAAATATGTCATAAATACTACAAGTTGTGATTTTAGTTTTCCGAATTTTTCGGTAAAATACGTAATTTCCGCGAAATGTTTTTTATGCTGATCACGAATACATAATTGGGTTATCCGGTAACATTATTTTTTCGGCCTGAAAAATATACTTTTTACAGACCTAACCAAACATAACCGAACTTATCATGAATTTTTACTCAACAAATAGACATAATTTGCGTTAAATTATTGTGCCTGGCTTCCGTGACGGCCTATCGTCCGTCATTCTGGCAGGAGTATGCGTGAATTCAGTTTGTTGTGGTTAAAATCTGATGTATATAATGATCGCTAATCGTGATTCGCCGCGAAAGTAGTTTTTCCGTTATATCTCGAGAAATAATTTGTATAGACCAAAATAGTTTTCAAATTCGTATTTAGTGCAAAAACACATCAAAATAAAAAAAAAAAATAATTATAATATCATTTAAATTAACGGAAATATATCAGAAATACTAAAATGACATTCGTTTTTTCGAATTGTTCGGTAAAAACGATTTCCGAAGAATAAAAAATTCTCACGAAATTGTAGTCAATTATTTACCCATTTCAGGTAGTTTTCAAATTTTGTTTGGTGGCAAGAAACTACGTAATAACCTTGTTGGTTTTAATAAATAATAATTCACACAAAACTAAAACAGTTTGTCAAAAATTACGATTTTAGAGTTAGTAGGCCTAGACCTTTAAGCCAATAAACTACAACACAAAACGTCCCACACTTGAAACTACATCCAATGAACTTTAAACTGTATTAATGTTTTTATCAACGATAAATTGTTTAAGTAATTCTGCATTTTATTTATAATAACTGAATAAATAAACTGGAAGGTTAAATAACAAAACACACCGTTCACATTATCACTTCTTGTTGCCCACCTGTTGTTGCCGGTAATGGTAAACGTAAACAATACAAATGCATCAGCCCAGCCTGTTGTCGATGTATTTTCGTTATTTAAAAAGAACGCAACAGTTTCAGTGAAACAATAATTCGGCACCAAAACGTTTCAAAATTTTGCAAATAGCTGCAGTATAACAGACAGCAACAGTGAGCGTCATCGGATATCAATAGAACAAAACGATAACTCCAAAAGTTTAGTCGCAACTTTAACCTGCAGCGTAAGTTGCAACAGAATGTCAACAAATCTAAGAGGCGACGCTTGACATTGGATTGATTTGCGTGTTTCGGCAAAATGCGGTGGGTGAAGCTATCATATTGTCTGCAACAGCTTCATTCAACTGTTTCGACGTCAAAACTGTTTCGGTTGCAACCGTTTTGTCAAACTATTCCATGCGTATTATTTTGAACATATCAATGTGCCTAGTTGACTCGTGTCTTATCATACGAAGATTGACGATGTTTCCCGAACTTATCACTTGAGTTTAACTGGAGACCTGAAGTCTGAACCTTCCTGACGTCACCGGATTCCGGATTACTCTCGTCTCGCTCGACGAGAATTCCCGATGGTTACCGAGATTCAAGCATATTTCCAGGTTTTTTCAAGGCGCCGTAAAATTCAAGCATAATTCCCGGTTTTCCCGAAATTACCGGTGAGAAGCCACCCTGCAGTTAATTTATTTGCTTTAAAGAAGAATTCCGCTCTCTTAATACTAAATTATGCCAGCATCTCAAAACATGGTAGCCACTGGGGTTGTGTTGAGGTGTTGCTGTACGTAGCGTAGTGTGAGATCAAACACAGCCAGGGCGTCTGGATGGGTTACATTTACAACAAAACTGAGATACGAGTTTGAACTGTTGATAAGAGACTGACAGTGGAAATTGGGAATAGTGCTGTCTGACAGCGTGAGAATGCCAGGAATATGCACACGACTTCCGTAAGCTCATTACGTGGCCTAGTGGTGAATGCGATGGAATCAAGTAGCGATGGGAGCGGGATAAATTTTCGCTAGTGACTCGACTTTTTTGTATTAAATACGGTGTTTGATTTGATGTTTCAGTTTAATGTATTCTTCTATTAAATGGTTCATTCTCCTTTTTATTATAATAGGCTATTATTGCGTTCAAAATTTAAGTACTGTACTTAATGTTAGACATATTATTTATGTTTTATCAATAGAGAATTTTAAGAAAATCTGTTTAATCCGAAAAATTCAGTAATCCGAAGTGTGTTCGGTCCCAATTATTTTGGATTACCGGGACCACACATTTTTTTTTTTAATTTTCAGGTTAAAATTTACACTCAGAGATATAGTAATGCATGAGTTTGCAGTACACATCCTATCATATAATTCAAGACCACAAACAATAAAATAAGACATTTTTTCCAGAAAAAAATAAATTTTAAGAAAACTTTCATAAAAGTTTAATTTCCGTATATAATGTACTTTTGTTACATATTAAAGTGATTTATACAAATTTTTGCAATATTTTATTTTAAGTCACACATTTACATAACAAAAATATACCTAAATAATAAGGGGAAAGCCATAAAAAAAACTCCTTTAAAGGTGTAGAACCCCCTTAAGATGCCTAGTCTACTTTAAGCCAGCTTGCAATGGCAGAGTGAATGTAAGAGGGGGACCCAGTATCAAGTAAATTCCCTGACATGTTATTCCCAAATTAATTAGCAGAAAAATAATTTGTCCGTGAGTACCTCCTGTCGCCGGTTAATTAATGCAACTGCATGCCGGTGCGTGAACCTGTCGCCCACTACAAGTTTATCTGAAAGCTCCACTTAAGTGAGAGCAGTTACTTGTCCTGCAGGGAACTCTTTTCCAAGGGTGAGCCATTGTCCAGTACCCGTACGGTCGGACCGCTTCGGTGGCTGGTACTTTTCTGCATGGCACAGTTGCCCGTATAGGACGAGCATGGTCTTAAGGAGGGGGTGGTGACGGCTTAGCTTAATAGTAATAATAAATATCAACAAAATAATACAACTAATTAATATAAACTAACAAATATTAGGACTTACGTCTGCAGTAAGAACTACAGATTCTTTTATTCAACAGCCAGCCACAATATTTTATTAATCTTTCATTATAGAACCACGTGGAAATTCACCGGTGGTGTTGAAATATTTCTGCAAGTTAATAATTATGCACTGTAGTTGGAGCGGTCGGGTAACACTGGTACACAGAAAAACCTAAACTGCTGACAACGTTTCAGATGAAACATCCGGCGTGAAGGCAACGGCTTACATTCCTTGGTTAGTTCCAATTCGTGCTTTATGGCTATATACAGAGGGTAGCACTTACCGGCTGCCAAGTGGAGTGCTGAAAATGCGGTAGCGAAGGCATTCGGTAGGAAGGCGAAGGTGCGTCACTTGCTCTACCGGGTCCCTCCCCCCTATAACCAATTAGTCTAATTTCTAAATTTATATTTAGATTAAAGTACTATAAAACAGTTTTTCTTTGTAACTTTGTTCAAACTAAATTGTTATTGGTGTTATAGTAAAAAATTGAATAAACCAATTGTTTACGACCAGACTACCGTTTTTTAACAACCCGAAATCGTTCCTTCTCAAACTATAAGGAAGAAAGAATACCAGGCATAATAAAGAAGAGAGTCGACATACTTAATAGTGTCTTGAAACCTAGAGGGGGATTGAATTCAAGTTCCTCAGAGTTGTCCAAAGGTTTATTTTTCTTAAACACCTAATACAAGGAATAAAACTAAAAAAATATTAGAAATAATTAAATTACTATTACATTATATACCTATAGATATCTAGAAGAAAACTGAAAAAAATGAACTGTACAGTCTAGGACTACTGAAACAAATTATATTCTCCAATAATTATAGAATCACCGGCTGTTCATTTGTCATTGGGCTATTAATTAATGACACTTTCTAAGGAATAGTCGGCCTTAGTTTGTAACAATGACTACATTCGCTCATCTACACTCATCACACTCATTCGAAATCCATATTCGCCCATCTTGACGATCGGCGTCTCATGAATAAATAAATATACTTTATTACTGTGTGGTACAAAATCTCGGTGTCTCGTACTTTTGTGTTCTTTTCAATTTCTTGGCAGGCAGTAGGTTGGTACAATTGTCAATAGAGCGCTCACACTCTATTAATTTCGAGGTTATGGTTTGCAAACAATCGTTTGCAATACGAGATCTCGGGGTCCCGC